>REGO01001197.1:47543-68384 GCA_010120015.1 Rhombomys opimus
AGATACCTGATAAAACAGGATCAGATGAATGGGGGGAGGTCCCCCCCTATCAGTGGACTTGGAAAGGGGCACAGTGGTGATGAGGGAGGGAGGGAGGGACTGGGCGGGAACGAGGGTTCGGGGCACGGCCTTGATACAGAATTAATAAAATGTAACTGATAAAAAAAATAAAGAAAAATAAAACAAACAAACAAGAAAAAGACACAGCTCAGGAGTGCTGGGAGTGATAGAAATAAGAAAACTATTATTAAGTGCTTAGCCTTGGCTACATAAGTGCAAGTTACTTTTTACAGAGTAGGTTATATTTATGTATTTAGAAATATGTATGTATATTTATATATATCACTTATAAATACATATACAGTGCATTTTACAACAACTAAAGAGAAAAAGAAGAGCATGAATTTGAAAGAGAACAAGAAAAGGTATATGAGAGGATTTAGAGAGAAGAAATGGAAAGGGGGGGTGAGATAATTAAAATCTCAAACAACAAGAGAAAGAATGAAAAGAAAACAATAGTGTTAAACAAAATGAAATAAAAGGTATCATATGAAAAATGCATAATCTTAAAACATTAGATATTATAAACCTGATGAGATAACTTGGAGCATGACATGACAGTGTAAGAGATGCATCTTATGAGGTATTTGAAATAGATGCATCTAAGTTTGACACTAATTATATTGAGAAAAAGACAAATTTGTTTATTATTAATGGATTACAACCATTTATAATTAGAAAGATTATCAATATATAAAATATTTAAAGATTTATTTTCTTTGTAGACAGTGGTAAATATTTTAGAATGTTTTCCCCTTAAGATGAATCCTGTTGTACAGTATGTTGCAAATATAAGCGATTTAAAATATTTTTAAAAGTACACCTGAAAATTGAAACACAATTAGTTAAAATCACATGAATTTACCATTGACAGATTGCTTCAGGAATGTCTTTAGAGATTTATTGTGGGATTGTATCCAAGTCCCCTAGTGCCCTTAAACTTTCCTCTCTTGACTCCAGCTTCTCCAGAGGCTTTGGCCTTTACAGGTATATACTTGAACATCCATTGACAGAGAAGGAAGAAAGGCAACAAGCCCAGATGCATATGATATTTTTTACATAAATTTGACATGCCTCTCATTCTCATTCTTAGTACTCACAGAGTAAGCTTTAAAGATACCATTGATTTTAACTACATTTTGATAGCAATACACAGAGCGTAGTGATTATTTTACTTCATATTTTATCTCTTGAAATATTTACTTGTTATTTTGTGTTAAAGTATATATTTTGATTTTCTTATTTTTAAATTTAATTTCATATATATGTATTTCCTTATTATAATTTTTTTCACTTTGTACCCCCACTGCTGCCCCCTCATCTCATCCCAGTCTGAACCATCCTCCCTCTTCTCCTTTGTCCTTTCCCTAGTCCCCTGATAGGGGAGGAATTCCTCCCCTTCTGTCTGACCCTAGTTTATAAGGCCTCATCAAGGCTGTGTGCACCATCTTCCTCTGTGGCCTGGCAAGGCTGTACCCCCCAGGGGGAGATTATCAAAGAGCTGGCCACTGAGTTCAGAGACAGCCCCTGGACTTCTTACTAGGGAACCCATTTGGAAACTGAGAAGCCAACAGGCTTTCTTTGAAGAGGGGTTCTGGGTCTTCTCCGTGCATGGACTTAGTTGGAGTTTCAGTTTCTGAAGGCTCCCCTGGGCCTGGAAATGTTGGCTCTGCTGTTCTCCCTGTGGAGTTCCTGACCCCTCCAAATCTTTCTATCCCCCTCTTATTCCATAAGGATCCCAGCACTGCACCCAAAGTGTGGAAATGAGTCTCAGCATCTCTTTCAATACCCTGGTGGGTAGAGTCTTTAATTGGTCCTCTGTGGAATGCACCTGTCCTGTTCCTTATCTTCTCCTACTTTTAAACTTTATGGTCATGAATTTAAGTATTAGAGATAGTTTCAAATGCCGATAGAAACTGGCAGACATTGGCAGTGTAAGTTTTGTAATTTTACTTTATTTATCTCATCCTTTTATTCTATCCTTTGCTTTAAGAAAAAAAAATCTGAGTCTAAATAAAAGTATAAATAAAAGTATGAATAATGTATTCATACTTTCTTGCTTTCCAGCAGAATTATGCAGAATTATAGTTTTTGTGGACTATGTATTCTGAAAATATAGCAGCTTAATAACTGTGTTTGATAACATTAAATTATTTTCATTTATATTGTAAATTCATATTTTAATACTTCAGTAGAATAATTTTGATGATGTATTCCAACAGAAAATCTGTCACAGGAATACTTTGTTGAAGTCTTAGTTTTAAATTGTAAATGTTAAATAACATACTTTTAATTATTTGAGATAGAAAAGTGATGTTAAAACATTTGAAATAGTATAAACATATAATTCAAGGAACAATAAACATATATATATATATATATATATATATATATATATAATTCCACAAATCACTATATAGCCTGAAACATATCCTAATACAGAGATGAAAGTGCTATTTTCTGCACTTGTTTGGTTTGATTATTCAATATGATGAGGGAGATATTTTTTTGAATGCTTTAGATTAAGGTTCCTCGAGTAAATTTGTTACCAGATTTCACTTCCTCCATCTATAATGTCAGGTCTTACTGTATAATTTGTGTTCTTATTAATAAAAGACTTTTACTAAGAAGTAGTTGTCAAAATAGTGTATGACTTCAATAGAAATCTACATTTGGGAAGATATTAAAACAATTGAAGTAAACACATCCTCAGGGCTTTACTTATTTTACAAATGCCTGAGAAATATTCAGAATTCTTTCCTTTTAAAAAATAAGCTAATTAAAGAAATTAGCTTATTTCTGAGAAAAAGCTAATTTTTAGTTAGTTTTTTTAAAACACATTAGAGATATATTACTACACTTGGCTGTTTAATGTGGATAGTTTAAATATGAATCCCCTGTGGTAGAAAGCATTCAAAAGTATTATATTACATCAGAAAATTCAAAGCTTAGAGTTATATAAAAAATATACAAGAGTTGTTTGCCTTGTGGAGCTCCTGTCCCTTCCAGGTCTTTGTATCTTCCTCTTCTTCCATAATGATTCTGACACTCTGCCCAAAGTTTGGCTATGAGTCTCAGTATCTTCTTTGATACCCTGGAGTGTAGAGTCTTTCAGAGGTCCTCGGTGGAAGGCCCCTATCCTATTCCTTGTCATCTACTAATTCCAATGTCTATCCTGTTTGCCCTTCTGCGTGAGGATTAAGCTACTTCTTTAGGGTCCTCCTTGTTGTTTAGCTTCTTCAGCACTGTAGATTTTAGTATATTTACCCTATATTATATGGCTAATATCCACTCATATGTGAGTATATACCATAAGTGTCTTTCTGCTTCTGGGTTAACTCACCCAGTATAATCTTTTCCAGTTCCATCCATTTGCCTGCAAATTTCATTATTTCCTTGTTTTTAATTGCTGAGTAGTATTCCATTGTGTAAATGTACCACATTTTCAGTATTCATTCCTCCATTGAGTGACATCTAGTTTTTTTCCAGATTCTGGCTATTACAAATAAAGCTGCTATGAATATAGTTCAGCAAATGTCCTTCTTGAATGATAAAGCATCTTTTGGGTATATGCCTAGGAGCAGTATAGCTGGATTTTTTTTTAATTTTTAATATTTTTTAATATTAGTTATAGTTTGTTAACTTTTTATCCCTGCTGTATCCCACTCCCTCTTTCCCTCCCAATCCTACCCTCCCACCCTCATCTCCTCCCTGCCCCTTTCCAAGTCCACTGATAAGGGAGAACCTCCTCCCCTTACATCTGATACTGGTTTATCACGTGTCTTTAGGACTGGCTGCAAACTCCTCCTCTGTGGCCTAGCAAGGCTGCTCCTTCCTGGGGGGAGGGGGGCTGAGATCAACGATCCTGACATTGAGTTCATGTCAGAAACAGTCCCTGTTTCCCTTATTAGGGTACCCACTTGGACACTGAGCTACCAAGGGCTACATCTGAGCAGGGGCTCTAGGTTGCATCTATACATGGTGCTTGTTTGCAGAAACAGTCTCGTAAAAGACCCCTGTGCCCAGATATATTTGGTTCTTGTGGAACTCCTGTCCTCTCCAGGTAGTATTAACATCCCCCCCCCCCTTTTTGATTCCCTGCATTCTGCCAGAGGTTTGGTTATGAGTCTTAATATCTGCTTTGATACACTGCTAGGTAGAATCTTTCAGAGGCCCTCTGTGGTAGGCTGCTGTCCTGTTACTTGTTTGCTCCTACATCCAATGTCCATCCCATTTGTCTTTTTAAGTGAGGATTGATCATCATACCCTGGGTCCTTTCCTAGTCTGTATGCTGTTGTTTTGCTCTGATGTCAGTGTCCTTTGCTTTAGAGAAGCTTTTCGATTTCATGAGGTGCTGTTTCTTATTTGTCAATTTTAATAGTTGAGCCCGTGCTGTTGGTGTTCTGTTCAGAAAGTTGTCTCCTGTGCCAATGAGATCAAGGCTCTTCCCCACTTTTTCTTTTAACAGATTTTGTGTGTCTGGCTTTATGTTGAGTTCTTTGATCCACTTGCATGTAACTTTGTGCAGGGTGATAAATATGGGTCTAGTTGCAATTTTCTACATGTCGACATTCAGTTAGATCAGCACCATTTATTGAAGATGCTGTCTTTTTCCATTGTATGGTTTTGGCATCTTTAAAAAAAATTAAATTTCTTTAGGTGTGTGGGTTTATTTCTGAGTCTTGTGTTAAATTCCATTGATCTCCAAATCTATAATTATGCCACAAACCATGCTGTTTTATTAATGTTGCTGTATATTACAGATTGAGATCTGGGATAGACATACCACCATAAGATCTTTTATTGATTGTTTTAGGAATTCTTGGTTTTTGTTTTCCCCATATGAAATTGTGAATTGCTCATTCAATGTCTGTAAAAAAATGTGTTGTTATTTAGATGGGAATTTCATTGAATCGGTAGATTGCTTTTGTTAGGATAGCCATTTTCACTATGTTAATTCTACCGATTCAAGAACATGGGAAATCCTTCTATCTTCTGATATCTTCTTCAATTTCATTCTTCAAAAACTAGAAGTTTGTTTTGAAAAAGGTCTTTCACTTGCTTGGTTAGAGTTATACCAATGTACTTTATGCTATTTGTGGTTGTTGTGAAAGGTGTTGTGTCCATAATTTCATTCTTAGCCAGCTTGTCTTTTGTACACACGAGAGTTTCAGATTTTTCTTATTTAATATTGAATCCAGCCACATTGCTGAATGTGTTTATCAGTCCTACCTTTCTGTGGTAGGATTTTCAGTGTCACTCATGTATACTAACATATCATCTGCAAATAGTGATACCTTGACTTCTTCACTTCCAATTTCTATCCCTTTGATCTCCTTTAACTGTCTTATCGCTCTTCCTAGGACTTTAAGAACCATGTTGAAGAGATAAGTTGAGAGTGGGAAGCCTTGCCTTGTCCCTGATTTAACTGGGATTGATTTAAGTTTCTCTCTGTTGAGTTTTATGTTGGCTGTAGGTTTTCTGTATATTCCTTTTGCTATGTTTATGTATGTGCCTTGTATCCTTGATCTCTCCAAGACTTTAAACATGAATGAGTGTTAGATTTTGTAGGCATCTAAGGAGATGATCAACTGTTGTTGTTTATTTTGTTGTTTGTTTGTTTTGTTTTGTTTTGTTAAATTTCAGTTTGTCTATTTGGTGGATTGCACTCCTTGCTTCTCATATGTTGAACCACCCCTGCATGACTGGGATGAAGTCTACTTGTTAGTGGTGCATGATATCTTTAATGTGTTTTTGGATTTAGTTTGTGAGTAATTTATTGAATACTTTTTGTGTCAATGTTCATAAGAGAGATTAGTTTGAAGCTCTTTTTATTGTGGGGTCTTTGTGTGGCTTAGCTATTAAGGTGGCTGTGGACTCATAAAATGAGGTTGGTAATGTTCTTTCTGTTTCTATTTTGTGGAATAGTTTTTAAGAGTTTTGGTGTTAGCTCTTTCTTCTATACTGAAACTGTCTGGCCCTGAGATTTTTTTGGTTGTTTTTTGTTTTCTTTTTTTTCTTTTTTTTTTTGGATGGGAGACTTTTGATGATAGCTTCTATTTTATTATGGGGGTTTCTCTTACCACTCTGTTTACCTTAGTAAGGGAGGGAATGTGCTAAATAATAAGAAATAAGAACTTCAATTTTTGCAGAATGTCAGTAAAAGATTATGATTTCTTCTTTACTGATCTAAATTCCAATATATATTATATAATACAATATGTACATAACATTATATAATATATTGTAATATATTATATATATAATAGTATATATATAATATATATATATATATATATACATACTATTTTTCTGAAGCAACATTAAATTAATGGCTTAAATTTTTAATTAAAGAAGTAAGGGAAACCTCTCTGGTAAGAAAACAAGAGTTTGATTATAATATTCTTTGACCATCACCTACTTTAAACCTCAGACCTAACCATGTCATTCCACACCTTTTAAAATTTATTTATTCACACTTAGTTACTCACAGAAATTAGCTGAGTATGATTTTTTTCAGATACTCATTATTAGACTTGGGCCATCGTTGAAACTTCTCATGTTTTATCCTTGCAGTTTATGATTCTCCTTACTGTCATATAGATCCGGTAATGTTACTGAAATGTCTGCTTTGTATTACACAGGAAAAAAAAAAACTGTAACATACTCTATTTCTGCTTTGTTACTAATATGTGTTTAGAGATTTTCCTGTTTTAAAATGTTTACTAGGTTGCAATGAATATTCTTTTGAATGTTTAATAAGGTCCTTTTAACAGAATAAATATAAATGTGTCTTTTATATGGATGATATAGTTGTTGTTTCTGATGCTTACTGTCTCCTTCTGCTATCCTAGGCCTAGTCCTGGAAGATTCTATTCTTGGTTTAACATAATCTAGGACTACAATGTTTTCCTCCCCTGTGATTCACTATTGAATAAGCTCACTCTTTCTAGGTATTTCTGAAGAGTCAATGACTAGTTCAACTCAGCTATTCTGGCTCAAACTCCTACAAGCTAACTGACTCAATTTGGCATCTCTCATTTTTGACTGGTAATATGTCAAAAATATGTACCACTTAGAAGAACACCATAATGACACCACTAAGTCAAGGAAACGTCAGGCACAGAAATGTCCATAGTCCACCTTAGTGCCAGTGCTGTGCAGGGCATTGAGTGCTGCCCATGCCTGTGTTATGGCACTCTGACCACAGTCATCACAGGGAGGCAGCCTCAGAATTTGCAACTGGCAGAGGAAGAAAGATGGGCCTTTGATTAAGTGGTGTTCTCAAGGACACAGCTCTGCAGTGTCAGATACAGGACTTGAATGCCCTCTCTCAAGCAATAAACACTATTGCTCCCTGCTACAAGATATATGCTATTTGTCTCCTTGCTTATAGATAGATGAGATGGAGATCTCTCTTCATGCTTTCTGGCATGCAGAGGACGGTAATACACTACAGGAAAGAATTCAAGCAGAGAAAGAGATAATTCAGGTCCTGAGTCAGCATTGTTCTTGATGAATGTTAAGCTAATGGAAACTACAAAACACAGACAACAAAATTCTTTGTCTTTCTCCCTTTGCTGATCAGGATCTTCCTGTCTGGGGGTCATTTAAAGGCTCTGGCATGTGAGTGTCTTGAATAGCGAAGTCAAGCAGCCCAGGTGCACTTAAAGCAGTTCATCCCTCAGTTTGCCCAGCTTCACAAGAAGAATGCTTGAGTGGAAAAGGGAGAGATCTCATGGAAATTGGAGAAGAGCTTCAGAGCAGATAGACAAGAGAGAATCATGTCCAGACCACCCAAGAGACAGAATCAATTTTACCTATAGTATGCATGTCAGTGTATCTGCACAGAGAACAACCTGTCTGTGCAGTGCAAGTTTGGGTAATTCAATTGGCATCAGGGCCACTGGGCCAAGTGACATGGTGTGAGCTCCCAAACCAGGCTAGCATTGAATCCTGGATCTGCATTGAAAACAGGCTATGGAACCCTGGATGGAGTGACTGACTGATCTGAGCCTAAATTTCTCACATGTAAAGTAAGAAAGTAGTTCTGGGTTGTCATGACAATTAAGTCAAATGATCACTGGGTATGCTCAGCAGCAAGCTTGGTCACGGCGGACACTTGGTGATCCTATGTACAGACAAACTTCACCATCCTGGCTTTCAGGCTGATTGTCCAATCCTCTTCCTTCCCAAAGATCAGAAATGGTAAGCTCCAATTAGAACCCAGAATTCAAGCACCATGTAGTCTCTCTCAAGCCCTTGAGTACTGGCATTTCAGGATCTACAGTTGGTGGCACACTCCTTTAGTCCCAGCACTCAGGAGGCACAGACCGGTAGATCTGAGTTCAAGGCCAGCCTGGTCTACGGTGAAGTAAAATTGCGACTTTTCAGTCTTTTAAATAAATTTTATTTTTAAAATCCAGTAACATTAGACAATTCACTATACCATGATGAATGGATTGAGAGGGGATATTGGAGAAATGCATGTATTTTAAGAGAAGCATTCTTTAATTACACTTATAATTGTGCTTAAAAGCATTGCCAAACATTTATCTCCTACGATATTAGCTTTAAGTGGATGCATTGATGCCTAGAAAGTATGAAATGATTAAGCTATAAGTCAGAGTAATTACAAGTTGATAGTCCTGGAAAAATAGAACAAGAATGATGCAGTTCTGCTTAGGAGTTTCAGTACTGTCACTGTAGAGTTTCAGAGCTAGAACTCCACGGTGGAATGTTCCTAAGGCAATTAAAGTGTGATCAGTCAGCACATTATTAAACTGAAAATATTTATCATTGTCCAGGCTTCGAAGCTGCAAGAAGTTGTGGATCTTGGCAATTTACCTAGTCAAAACATGGACAGCCTTTCTGTTTGCTCAAATTATAGGTTGCTGTCCTTGGAGAAGCTTGACAAAATCCTAGGCTGTACCAATTGTGTTTGCTTACACTGGCCCAGCAGGTGGCCCAAGTATGGAGATCTTTACTTGAAGCTGAAGGGAGTGAAGAGAGCCCAATCTTTTAACAGTTTTCTAAGCTAATTTTTTTTTTTGATTTTTGCTATTGGAAACAAGGGTGGTCTTTCTCCAGCCTTCCTATCCCCTCCCCAGTAACAGGCCCTTCTGGAAATGCATTAGTGGTAAGAAATCCAACACTTAAACAAAGCAACTACAAAGGTGCAAGAATGACCTATACTTTTGTGCAGGGAAGATGTTTTAGGCTTGTGTAATGGTATCATTCAAACACAGTCATGGAATAGTCAACACTGTCACTGTATATTGTAAAGAGAAGTCTTGTGCCTGAACCAGATAACATTGTGTATATCCCCAGCCTCCCCACCAAACAGGAGGTGTTGCTATTAGTGAACACCAATTTCCTTCCCACACATTTCTAGGCTTTCATTTGTACCAGTCACCTTAGTGTGATGATACAACTTCTGAAAAACTCTTCTCCATTAAACAAACTGACCATGCCTTGATCAAAATTCAAAATGCCTCAGTCACAATTCATTGTTGCCATGAGAAAAATAGAAGAGAGACCATGACGGGAATGGCTGCATGTCATGGTCTGGACTTACACAGCAGACCTGCTGATTTTCTGATCCTGTCCGACAATCTGTATATAAATTTTTGCTGTAAATCTCTCCTTATGGCATTTTATAACAGCAGCAGTAAAGATATACATATATATATATATATATATATATATATATATAATCCTGAAAGTATCCATCATAATAAATCCAGTTAATTGAGAAAAAATTTCCAACTATTCCAAATGAATGAAGATGTGTTTGCCTTTAGTACGAGTGCATGCTGTGTGATCATCTGTTCCAGGCAACAAGCAAAGTGCTTGTTCATACCTGGCCTGACAGTCGTATTTATATACCTAGGATAAACATTTGGCATTATATATATCCAAAGGATTCTATTTTATTTCTTGTATTAGAAAATGGAATGGAAAATTCTTGTAATAACATTTTGTATTTTCTCCCTGATACTCTATACTTATTTTCCCTTTACAATAAAAGGTTTATGATTTAGCCAATTCTTTAATTCACTTTTTGGTTGACAAAAGCTATTATTTGTTACTGTAGTTATTTTTGTCATATCTCTTTTATTTGTGCTTTGAAGGTGACTAGACCATTGTTGGATTCAATAAATCTGATGTGGGAGCTATCATGTTTGTCCATCTAAGCAAGATGCACACTCCTCTTGTAATAATGTGAGTTTGTGAGATTGCTGTCTAAGCTGCCACCATTTTTCCAGTGAAGTCAGGATGGCTGCATTTTTCTGAACAGCGTGCTCCTGAGGCATTTTCCAGCTCTGTAATGCCCATTGCCTCTGTGGAGCTGGATATGTTGTCTACTACCTCTGATCTTCAATTCTAGAGTGTAAAATGGGGAACCTTTTTATTTATAATGTTGTTTGTGATTGAAATACTGTTGTTTGTCAAGAGTCACACCAAGGTACTTTATGTTATTTGTGGCTATTGTGAAGGATGTAGTTTCCATAATTTCTTTCTCAGCCCTTTTATCTTTCAGATACAAGTGGGCTACTGATTTGTTTTTTTTGTTTGTTTGTTTGTTTTGTTTTGGTTTTTGGTTTTTTTTGTTGTTTTTTTTGTGTTTTTTTGGAATTAATTTTGTATCCAGCTACTATGGTGAAGGGGTTTTTCAGCTGAATAAATTTTGGGGGGTTACTCAAGGATACTATCATATCATCCTTAAATAGCGATACTTTGACTTCTTCCTTTCCAAACTGAATACCCTTGATGTTCTTTAATTTTTATTGCTCTAGCAAGGACTTCAAGAACTATGTTGAAGATATATGGAGAGACTGGTCATACTTGCCTTGTCCCTGATTTCAGTGGGATTCCCTTAAAGTAAACAAACAAACAAAAACACCACAAACAGCACTGGTTTTAAAATTTTTTTTATGGGTACCACAGAAAATATTCATAATTATCAAAGTTCTTTCAGGTTAATCACTAACATTAATAAGAACAATCACTACATATCTTTAAATAATTCTAAGTATGAATGGACTTTGAAAATACAGAATACTTCATGAAATTTGCATGACATTTTTGTACAATGTCCATGATAATCCTATCTTAATTGTCCCAGCTTCAGTATAAATGCTACTGAAGTGATCACTAAAAAGGTCTTGACCCTCCAATTAAAAATATCAGATTAATTTAATAAATTTAAAACTTAACAGCAAAAATACAATAGTTTTCTAATTGCTATAAACTGAGCAGCAATGATGTAAGATTGAAAGGGAAATGCTAGAAAACAATATCCCAGCGATAGAATATGAAAGCAAATAAAAGTTGCTACACTGGCAACTAAGTAAGCAATTTTTAGGCAAAGTATTTAGAAGAGGTAAAGAAAGCTACTATGTATCAAAAAAGGGAGAATTACAGCACAGCAAACAGATGGCAGATCAGAATACTATAACAATATGTAGATTGGCTACTTGGTTCTATGACTAAAGAGCTGATAAGAAGTGAATTAAAGCAGAAAGGTGTTATTTAACTCAGTTCATGAGATACTGCCCACCTCAATGAAAAGGCAAGCTGAAAGGACCCTGATTACTCAGCAAATCAGAAATAAGAGGTGCTGAAAAGAAGGTATACTCTTTTGAGTTTGGGTGGAAAGTTCTGTAGACAGCTATTAAATCCATTTGATTTAGGACCTCTGTGAGTGCCTTTATTTCTTTATTAGGCTTCTGTCTAGATGAACTGTCCCTTGGTGAAAGTGGGGTGTTTAAGTCTCTCACTATTAAGGTGTTGAGATCTATGTGTGATTTGAGTTTTAATAATGTTTCCTTTATGAATGTAGGCACTCTTGAATTTGGGGCATAGATGTTCAGAATTCTGATGTCCTCTTGGTGGATTTTTCCTTTGATGAAAATGTAATGCCTCTCCACATCTTTTTTGATTAATTTGGTTGAAAGTCTATTTTATTAGATATTAGGATAGCTACCCCAGCTTGTTTTCTGGGTCTGTTTACATGAAAGACATTTTTCCAGCTCTGTACTCTGAGGTAGTGTTTATCTTTGTTGCAGAGGGGCGTTTCTTGGATGCAGCAGAATGTTGGATCTATGTTCCACACCCATGCTGTTAGTCTGTGTCTTTTCATTGGAGAGTTGATTGCTCAACCATGTTTGTAGCAGCTTTATTTGTAAAAGCCAAACCTGGAAACAACCCAGATGTCCCTCAATGGAGAAATGTATACAAAAATTGTGGTATTTTTACACAATGGAATACTACTCAGCAATCAAAAACGAGGAAATCATGAAATTTGTAGGTAAATGGTGGGATCTAGAAAAGATCATTCTGAGTTAGGTATCCCTGAAAGAGAAAGACATACATGGTATACACTCATTCATATAGTCCTATAAGATATGATAAACATAATGAAATCTATATACTTAAAGAAGATAAACAAGAAAGAGGACCCTGGGTAAGATGATCAATCCTCACTTAGAAAGACAAATGGGAGGTGCATTGGGCATAGGAGAAAACAAGTAACAGGACAGGAGCCTACTGCAGAGGGCTCCTGAAAGACTCTACCTAGCAGTGTATCAAAGCAGATACTAAGACTCATAACCAAACCTTCGGCAGAGTGCAGGGAATCATATGAAAGAAGGGGGAGTTTGTATGATGTGGAAAGAATAGGAGCTCCACAAGGACCAAATGTATCTGGGCACAGGGGTCTTTTCTGAGACTGACACCCCACCAAGGACCATGTATGGATATAACCTAGAACCTCTGCTTGGATGAAGCCCGTGGTAGCTCAGTAATGAATCAGTTTCCTATAATAAGGGGAACAGGGACTATTTCTGACAGGAACTCAATGGCAGGTTCTTTGACCTCCCCACCCCACAATGGAGGAGCAGTCCTGCTAGGCCACAGAGGAGGACTTTTCAGCTAGTCCTAAAGATACCTGATAAAACAGGGTCAGATGAAAAGGGAGGAGGTCCTCCCCAATCAGTGGCCTCGGAAAGGGGCAGGGAGAAGATGAGGGAGGGAGAGTTTGGGAGGGAATGTGGGAGGGAGCAGGATACAGCTGGGATACAGAGTTAATAAAATGTAACTAATAATAAAAAAATAAAAATAAATAAATAAAAAACAAAGTAGAAACTTCTTAGAAAAAATCAGAATAAGAGAAATTGAAATTTCAGTGCTCACTGTGTTCTCTCTCTCTCTGTCTCTCTCTGTCTCTCTCTCTGTCTCTCTTTGTCTTTCTGTCTCTTTTTCTCTCTTTTATTCAACCTAATCTTGCAGACCATAAGATGGTGTTTACGACATTTAAAATGGATCTTTCCCCTCAGTTAATCTTCTCTGAGAAATATTGATGTCCTAAAAAGCAGATGGTTGAATCCAAGTAATAATTATTAGTACCCTTAAAAAGGGTATGGCCAGTATTTGGTAATAACTTTTTGATGTACACAATAAGTGATTATCTTCTTTAGATAATGCCAAAGTCTACACACAGTAAGGAGAAAATCCCAATCTACTAATTGTGATAATTTGAATATGCATGACTCTCATGGGCTCATGTATTTGAATGCTTGGTTCTTAGGGAGTGTCACTATTAGAAGATATGCCTGTTGTAGTAGGTGTGGCATTGTGGGAAATGTGTCAGTGGCTGGGATCTGAGCTTTCAAATGCTCAGGCCAGGCCAAGTATGTCTTTCTCTTCCTACATATCCAGATGTAACACTCCTGGATCCTTCTCCAGTACCATGTTTGCCATGATTCCACCATAACAATAGGTACCTAGATCACTAAGCCTATAAGCCAGCACCAATTAAATGTTTTTGTTTATTTTAATAAGGGTTACCATGATGTGATATATTTTCCCAACAACAGAAATGTTAACTAAGACAATGTTTTAAAAAGTGGTATTAAGCAGAAAGCAGAGGACTAGGTACATGAATATGAACGAAAAAAGAAAATGTGGTGTTTACCTGCAATGGAGTATTACTTAGCTATTATTAAAAACAAACAAACAAACAAAAAAAAACTTAAATCAGTTTAATTGCCAGAATGGGATGGAAATAAAGAACATCCTAGTAAATAAAGTAAGCAAAACTCAAAAGAATTATTGATTGTTTCAAAGCTCATACATAGCATTAAGATTTCAATAACAGGTATGACCACTTTTTTAAAGCTAGAGAAAAGTAGAATACAAGAGACAAGATTATAGTAGAGTACATATGGTAAAGAAAATTATATACTGTGAGGATGTGACAGCCTGTCTGATAGCACTATTTTTGCTTGCCCAGAAATGAACTGTACTATCCCAATCATTTCAGTGCTCTTATCTGAAATAATTACAAAGTTCCCCCCCACAAAGAAACTTGATATGGAGCCATCTATTAATCTTTTGATCTTCACATCTTTTTCGCTGAAATGTCTGGGATACCCTAGTTGCCTGCAAGTGAGATAAGAAGAGGATAATAGATTACGGAATATTAACAGTTGTCTCTGCTTCTGTAAAACTCAATATTGCTATCGGAAAGGGATGCAATAATAATTTCATTATTATAAAGCAGGAAAGTAAGAAACAAGAGAGTAAAATAAAACAATTTCACTGCGCCGCTGTGGATTCTAAGAATAGTTGTAATACACATCATTCTGAGGTCAACCTTAAAACTCCACCTTAACCCCCTTTCCATATGGCATGTTCTTTTATTGGTTCTAAGGATGCTAGCCTTCTGCTGGTACTAAGAAAAAGTTCATTTAATCTAAAGTTGAATTGAGTCTAAAATTGAATTGAGCCTAGTTTCTCCCAGTAATGCCACAGCAATACTAATATAAAATGTTAGGATGAAACTCAGCCTTTTGAGTAATTTTACCTACTAGTAAAATAAATAAAATAAATTATTAAGAAATGTTTTGTGACAAAATATTATGACACACACACATACATACCATAATAAATATGGAAAGAATGAGAAATATTCTAAACTCAGAACAAATGAGGTAATAAACATTTTGCAACTCACGGTTCAATTATTTAAAGAGTTTATGATTACAAAATTCATATACGTGGAGAAAACATTAAAACAGAACACCTTCTGTATGATTTATATATACTAATCAAAATAGAATGAATAAAAAAATATTATAATATCATGTAACCAAAAGTGACCTCTCTGCAAGATACTCTGACACAGCAATGGCAAAAATGTAAAGGTAGTAACTAACCATTTTCTGAGTGTATTTAAGGCTTGTTCAGTGACATAAAACACATGCCTGCATTGCTCTAGTAGCCATGAATCTGAGACTAGATATTGTACAGCTCCAAGAAAGAACTCACTAAGTATGATTCTGCTAAAGGAACAAAGCCATAAGATAAATCCTAATGACATGCTGTGAAACCTATAGATAAGTGTCTTGCTCAGTCCACATAAAATAAGCTTCTACTTGCAGTAGATGAGAATTAACATAGAGACCTGCAACTGGACAAAGTGCATAGAGTAAGAGATTTTGGAGTACTCAGTTCTGAATGGGATATCTTCATCAAGCCTTAAGGATCAGGGAGATAGGATAAATATACTAAAATCTATACACCTAAAGAAGCTAAACAAGAAGGAGGACCCAGGGTAAGATGATCAATCCTCATTAGACAAATGGGATGGACATTGGAAGTAGGAGAAAACAAGAAACAGAACAGGAGCCTACCATAGGGAGCCTCTGAAAGACTCTCCATAGCAGAGTATCAAAGCAGATGCTGAGACTCATAACCAAACCTTGGGCAGAGTGCAGGGAATCATATGAAAGAAGAGGGAATTAGTAAGACATGGAGAAGACAGGAGCTCCACAAGGACCAAATATATCTGGACACAGGAGTCTTTTCTGAGACTAATGCTCCAACTGAGGACCATACTTGGATATAATATAGAACCCCTGCTCAGATGTAGCCCATGGCAACTCAGTATCCAAATGGGTTCCCTGGTAAGGGGAACAGGGACTGTCTCTGACATGAACTCAGTGGCTGGCTCTTTGACCTCCCTCTTTCCCCGGAAGGATGAGTAGCCTTGCTAGGCCACAGAGGAGGACACTGAAGCCAGTCCTGATGAGACCTGATAAGCTAGGGTCAGATGGAAGGTGAGGAGGACCTCCCCTATTAGTCTTAGAGAGAGGCAGAAGAGGAGGAGATGAGGGAGGGATGGTATGGTTTGGAGGGAATGTGGGAGGGGGCTATAGTTGGGATAAAATGTAAATAAACTGTAATTAATATAAAACATAAAAATTTAATTAATAAAAGGTTAAAGATTGATGAAGAAGAGTAGGTAGGAAGATTGCAAGAGCCAGAGGTGATGGAGGACTTTAAGAAAACTATATTTTCAAGACATAACCTTATAGATATTATGAGAGAATGTGCAAGACCTTCACAGATTCAAAGCAGACATGGTCCAAGCCTGAAAACAAGATAAGGACATGAAGTCACAACCCTAAGGAAGAAACTATCTGCATTTGATACCCACGACAAACAAAACATTAGTTTTTGTGTTTCTTATTTTTATTTCCCCTAATGGCATCTCACTGGGTATATAAACTATCCTGCATGGCACAAAATGAGCTCAATGGTATTTTAAGTTTCATTTTTGTTGGTTTGTGGTTTTTGTTGTTATTGTTTCTGTCTCAATTTTTTTTTTGAAGAGAGACAAAAGATATTATTAGCTGTGTAGTGAGGATCTGGGAGAGGTTTATAGAGTATAAAAATGAATTTATTTTATTTTATTATTTATTTATTACAATTTATTCACTTTGTATTCCAGCTACAGCTCCCTCCTTTGTCTCCTTTCAATCCTACCCTCTCTCCCTCTTCTCCCCTATGCTGCTCCCCTTGTCCACTGATAGTGGAGAGTTTCCTCCCCTTATATCTGACCCTAGCCTATCAGGTCTCAAACACACTGACTGCATTGTCTTCCTCTGTAGCCTGGTAAGGCTGATGTGAAGTGAAATATAATCACTGATTTTACAGAAAAGGATATATCTTTGGGGGATGATGGTTCTCCCAGCCACAGAAAAGAGTCCTTGAAGAGAAACACTGCTAGAATCTCCATTAAAACAAGTCGCAACATGTCATTAAGAATTTCATTCCTGGCGGGGCAAGATGGCAGCGCCTGGAGGACTCTCATTCTGAGCAGCAGCACAGCAGGATCTGCACAGTGACCAGCAATCAGAACTCGTGGACATAAAACACAAGTGATTATGTCTCCCAGGTGAGAGGATACCCCACAGTGATTCAATCAGCTTTAACTCACCCTGTTAAACCATGGAAGAGATCCCAGTTCCGCCAAGCACTTGGTTGCAAGCCCAGAGCTACACGCCAGCATAATCTGGTCACTGTCCCAGAATGAACTCTGGGCCCACAACATCACAGACTGGATTTTCCAGTAGAGAGTTAACCCCAAGGAGCAGGAAACGATTAGGACCGACCTTAGGTCACCCAGACATCCCCTGGAAAAGACTCGGGTTTCATGGGTGCCCCAGGAGCCAGCCCGGAGCCAGAGCCAGGGACCCAGGTGCCTGCCTGCATGCCTGTTTCACCACCTCAGATAGAACTGTGGACCACAGGGCACCAGAGACTGAGTTTCACTGTCAGGTGTAAACTCACAGGGAGGGAAAGAGCTGGTCTGATCTCAGAGCACTCAGCTGATACCACCACGCCGAAAAGGTCTCGGAAAAATTACCCAGTTGAGGCAGACGCCCAGGCTCCCAAAGGCCAGAAAGGCAGAGCCACGGGTGGGCGTCTGTGCCTGTGGGTTCCACTCACCACGCAAGACAGAACGGTGGTCCCCAAAGCAAAGACTGGGAGTACCTGGCAGGAGGAAACCCCACAGCGGGGGGGATTATCAGGTCTAATGCTCAGGACACCCAGCACCAAAAGACTTTCTGGATTCACGCAGACTCTAGGTTCTAGCTTTCTACTGCAGGCAGGAGCACTGTGCTCAGCCACCATTATTGAGTACCCCTAGGGCACTGGGGCACACAGCTGCATCCTCAGACCTACAAAAGCCACAGAGCCATTACAGCAGCCCTCAGATACTGTGCCAAGGATCAACCAGTTATCGCTAGCTAGACTGACAACACTGTGGGAATCCCTGGTCCTTCAAGAGGGCTGCACCCACAGCTTCTGGACCAGAAAAGTGTACGCAACCAACACAGACAAGGACACAGAGCTTCTGGTCCAGACTGAGGCACCCAGCCTTCAGACCAGAGTGGAGCCCTCAGTTACCAGCCTCCAGACAAGAGCGGTGCCACCAGGCTCCAATTCAACCTAGGTGCACATTCTCCAGGCCCGGAGCGGAGAACTCAGCCTCTGGCCCAGAGACTTGCTGGGCGCTCCTCTCACTTTCCCAGACAGAACTGTGTGCCCCAGGATAACAGACTGAGTTTCCCTGTTGGGAGAAAACCCCACAGCTAGGGAATCAGCAGGTTCCTCAAGAGGACTGCACCTGGAAAACTGTAACAACAGCAGCAGCTCACTAAATATATAACGAAAAACCCTGCAGTGGGGCAGCTGTCTTGAGAACTTCTACGGGTAAGAGGAGAGTCCCCCCCCCCAGCCTAACAAAGACCACAGCTACTACTCAGGGATACACCTGAGGTGAGCAGTGGCAATTCCTGAGAAACACTGGCCATAGAGTGACCATAACCAAAAAGAAGAGGAGGACTCCTTCAGGAAAAATCATCTTCTGGCCAAGGGGATTCTCCCTGCCTCAGGACTCCAGGAAGCACAGAAACTAACAGCCAACACCTAAAACAGCCTAATGGGTACAGGTCAGTGTAAAAGCTCAACCAACAAAAGACAGAGCAATATGGCATCTCCAGAACCCAGCCATCCAGGGGTGAACAACCCTGGACAATGCAGCATAATAGAAAATCAAGAAGATGACCTTACATCTATGCTGATGAAGAGGATAATAGAGGAAACAAATAAAATACGTAAAGAATTAGAGGAAGATAAAACCAAACAGATCATGGCTATCCGTAAAGAAATGGAGGAAGTTAAAGACAAGCAGATTATGGCCATCCATGAAGAAATACAGGAAGATGCACCCAAACAGTTTGCAGCCTTCAGAGAAGAAATAATTGAATCACTGAAAGAAATAAATAAACAGTGTTGAAATAACTAAAAGAAAAAGAAGAAAATACAATCAGACAGGTGAAGGAAGTAAACAAAACAACTCAAGACATAAAGATAGAACAGGAAAAATTAAAGAAAACACTAATAGAGGAAATAATGGAGAGGAAAATTTAGGGAAGAAAACAGGAACTACAGAGGTAAGTATAACCAACAGACTACAAGAGATGGAAGAAAGAATCTCAATTGTAGAAGATACAATGGAAGAAATCAATGTATCTGTCAAAGAAAATGTTAAATCCAAAAAATTCCTGACACAGACCATCCAAGAAATCCAAGACAATATGAAAAGGCAAAACCTAAGAATAATAAGTATAGAGGAAAAAGATGACTCACTTCTCCAAGGCCCAGAAAATATTTTCAACAAAATCATTGAAGAAAATTTCCCCAAGGTAAAGGAGAAGCCAATAAGAATACATGAGACCTACAGAACACACAACAAATTTGACCAGAAAAGAAAATCCTCCTGCCACATAATAATCAAAACAGTAAGTATACAGAACAAAGAAAAAATACTAAAAGCTGCAAGGGAAAAAGGCCAAGTAACATATAATGGCAAACCCATTAGCATCACACCTGACTTTTCAACAGAGACTATGAAAGCTAGAAGGGCCTGGACAGATACCATGCAGACCCTAAGAGAACAAAGATGTCAGCCCAGGCTACTATACCCTGCAAAACTCTCAGTCCTCATAGATGGAGAAAACAAGATATTCAATGACAAAAACAAATTTCAACAATACCTACAAACAAAACCAGCATTACATAAGACACTGGAAGAGAAAATACAACCCAAGAAAATTAGCTCCTGTCAAGAAAACACAGGAAATAATTAACTTTACAACAGTAAAACAAAAAGTAACCAAGCACACAACCTTATGACCACAGCCAACATCAAAATCAAAGGATCTAACAGCCACTGGTCATTAATCTCTCTCAACATCAATGGACTCAACTCTCCAATAAAAAGACACAGATTAACGGAATGGATGAGTAAACAAAACCCAGCAATCTGTTGCATAAAAGAAACACACCTAAGGGACAAAGATAGATATTACCTGAGGGTAAAAGGTTAGAAGACGACTTTACAAGCAAATGGACCCAATAACAAGCAGGAGTAGCCATTCTAATATCTGATAAAATAGACTTTCAAACAAAATTAATAAAAAGAGATGGGGCAGGACACTTCATACTTATCAAGGTAAAATTCCACCAGGAAGACATCACAATCCTGAACATCTATGCCCCAAATACAAGAGCACACACATTTTTATAAGAAACATTGATAAAATTTAAACCACACATAGATCCATACACATTAATAGTGGGAAACTTCAGCACCCCACTCTCAACAAAGGACAGGTCAACAAAACAGAAATTAAACAAAGAAACAATATCTCTGGCACAGGTCATGAATCAAATGGACCTAACAGACATTTAGAGAACTTTACACCCAACCACAAAAGAATTTACCTTCTTCTCAGCACTTCATGGAACCTTCTCCAAAATAGACCATATAGTTGGTCACAAAGCAAGCCTCAACAGATACAAGAAGATTGACATAATTCCTTCTATCCTTTCTGCTCATCTTGGAATAAACCTGGACCTCAA
>REGO01001197.1:79676-188782 GCA_010120015.1 Rhombomys opimus
ATTCTATATCCCAGCCGTGCCCTGAACCCTCATTCCCTCCCAGTCCCTCCCTCCCTCCCTCATCACCACTGTGCCCCTTTCCAAGTCCACTGATAGGGTTGACATCCCCCCATTCATCTGATCCTGTTTTATCAGGTATCTTCATTGAGTTCCTGTTCGAAATAGCCTTTGAAAGACTCAACCCAGCAGGGTATCAAAGCAGATGCTGAGACTCATAGCCAAACTTTCAGCAGAGTGCAGGGAATCTTATGAAAGAAAGGGGAGACAGAAATACCTGGAGGGGACAGGAGCTTCACAAGGAGAGCAACAGAACCAAAAATTTGGTTCCAAGAGTCTTGTCTGATATTCCAACCAAGGACCATGCATGGAGATAAGCTAGAACCCCTGCACACATATATCCTACGGCAGATCAGTCTCCAAGTGGGTTCCCTTGTAATGAGAATAGGGACTGTACCTGATATGAAATCATTGGCTGGATGTTTGATCACATCTTCCCGAGAGGGGGAGCATCCTTACCAGGCCACAGAGGAAGACAATACACTCTATTATGATGAGACCTGATAGGCTAGAGTCAGTGGAAAGTGGAGGAGAATCTCCTCCATCAGTGGACTTGATGAGGGGCATGGGAGGAGATTGGGGAGAGAGGTTAGGATTGGGAGAGGATGAGCGTTGGAAGTGAATAAACTGTACTTTATAAAAAATAAATTATTTTAAAAAGTAAAAAAAAAAAATTGTTGTGTTCCCCAAAGCCCACATCGGGTGTGTCAAAACTGCCTGTTACTCCAGCTCCATGGTATCCAACACTCTCTTCTGACTTCTTTGTGCATCTGCTCACAGGATGCATACTCTGCAGACATGCATGCACACAATAAAAAAAAAAATTAAAAATATATGAGCCACACTAGTATGGCTCACTTTGATATGTACAGAACTATGGATTCTCAGGTCCTCTGACCCAGATCTGCCAAGTCAGGAGTTCTGGGTGCTAAACCCAGCCACCCAGTGTTTTGTTTTGTTTTGTTTTGTTCCTAGTTTTGGAAAGCAAGACACGGATTTTTTGGTAAGTCCTCTAACACTGAGCTGTACACACAGCCCTTGTTATTTGTTTTAATTGGGGAGTATTGTTTTTGAAACAGTGTTTCTGTGTATCATAGGCTGACCTCAAATCCACTATATTCCTAACCTTTGTCTTCTAGTGCTGTACCACCATGCTCGGCTTGAAGTTTGTTTTTAATAAGACTTCAAGATTTCTGATTCATGGTTAAGCTCAATAATAACTGTATTAGAACACCCACCTTCCTGAAAATTAGCAGGAGAGTTACGAAGTTATTACAGGAAATGCATTTTACTGAGGTATATATTTCAAGTAGATACTGCTTTGTCCTGCTCTGCTCAGAGAGAATATGTGTATTACCTTGTAATTTTACTGAGGTTATTTCCTGTTTAGACATTTGTTCAAAAATTTAATATGTTGGGGATAAGTAGATAGTTTAGTGGTAAAAGGTGTGCCTAGTGTATAACAGGCCCTAGGTTTAATCCCTAACACCAAACATATAGACACATACACACAAAATGATAATGATAAATTTAATCATTATTGTTAATCATTAATAATAGTTATTGCATAATAATTATGAAATGGAACGAAAAGATCTCAAATAAAATACTAGAAATCTCATATAACAGCAAAAAAAAATCATTCAGTAGTAAGAAGAGATTGAAAGCTATTCACTTTTTACTGGCAACTGAAAAAAAAGGAGAAGATGAATTTCTAATCTTTAGCCCTTTGCCCATTCCTCTAGTGTCCAGTATGTGCATGTGTTTTCAGGCACACACCTACACAGACTCCATATATTCCAAGGGCCTCTTATACCTTTATCCTTCTTCAGTTCCCAGCAAGAATTCTTTTTAGTGACAACTTATGATAGCTCTTGACTACCTTGCCCTCCAGGTACCATTTCCTTCTAATTCTCCAATCCCTACTATTTGCTCCCTTGCCAATGTCCATCAGCCCAATTTGACTCACTTTTTTAATTCATAGTTTTCTTTATTTGAGGGCTTATTTATTTATAACTTATACAGTATTCTGCTTCCATGTGTGCCTGCAGGCAAGAAGAGGGTAGTATATCTCATTTTAGATGCTTATGAGCCACCATGTGGTTGTTTGGAATTGAATTCAGGACCTCTGGAAGAACAAGCATTGCTCTTATCCACTGAGCCATTTCGCCAGCCCACTATGACTCACTCTTTAAAGTCCTGAAACTCATTCTACCTGAATTCCACATCTATATAACCAGAACCCAAGAACTTGCATATTCTAGGTTAGACAGACTATCTATAGGAAGTCAAGGAATTCCTTCTTTCTAAAAATTATTTTTGACATTAGATATGTGTTCTATCATCCATCACACAAATTACATTCCTATAGTAGGCAGAACAGGTTCCCAGACCTCAGCAAACTGACACCATAATGGTAGTGTCATTCAGTCTAGGAAACTCGTCACACAGACAGCACCATCTGCCAAATGTAAACAAAGACTTTATCCATCAAAGTCCACAGTTCTGAAAAAGTCTTTGAAGGTATTAACCTTGCTTTTTGGCTTCAGTATTTCTGTTTCTGTCTCACTGTTCTTGCCAACAGAGGTAACCCAGGATGTGTTCGTTGTTAAAAGGTCACCTTGAGAAAGGCTCAGTGCTTCAAAGGGATCCTGGATACTGAGTATAGTTTCCAGTTGGCTAATGAAGACTTTTGATTGGCTTAAATACATGTCAGAGTGGTCTCCTTTGCTGGATACCCCACAACATTAACCACAAAAAAAAAAACCACAAAAAGAATTCCTGCCATTTTCTCCAGAAGTAATTTACTAATAACCTTATCCAAAACCAAAAGCTGTTTCTTATGTACCTTGTATAGCAATGTCCAGCCTGGATTTTCTGTTTGAGGCATGACACAGAGGGAAGGCAAAGTATAACCTTATTGGAAATTTCCAGACAGTAAATAAGTGAGATGCCTCAAGCAGATAACACTCCTGCCTCAGCAGCAGGCCAGCTCCATAGTTAACTTTATTCAAAAACTGATAGGCCTCAGGAGAAAAGAACCAGGTACCAATAATGAACTATACATTTTTTCTCCCTTGATTTTATGTTGCAAACCAGGCAAGCCTAAGATATATGTTTTCTGACTTCCTTTAGCATTTCCTGTCTCATGTTGGATAAGTATATTAAGCAAAGGCATGTATATTTTGCCCGGATTAGTCATAGTAAACCTGTACATTGTAAAACATCAGTGCATCCCAGAAGAAGGGACTGCCAGGAGTTAACTGAGTTCACCTTTAATTGTGTAGAGCCCGATAAAAGACAGGACCTAGAAAAGGTGATTGCCGATTACAACTGCCTGTAATTCTAGGGATCCAATACCCACTTCTAAGCTATGCAGGCACCCACAGACAGACAAACAAAACACACACACACACACACACACACACACACACACACACACACAATCTTACAAATCAGTACCTAAATGCCTTGTGTTTACTCTTTGTATTTTGACATTATTCCAATCCTTCAGGTTTCTCTTGTTTATTCTACACTAAGAGAAATGACTGATTTAATTCACAACTTAATAAAGAATTGGGACTTATAGTTTCCAAGTAGTCAAGTAGCCTGCAGGATCATTTTATTTTATATGTTGGCTAACAAGAAGTGACAGTGTCAATTTATTGAACACTTAAGTCAGGAAACCATTTTGGAGCTAATGACTTTAAAGAGGAAAGTCCCAATAGGATGCTAATCAAAGTCCAATGTCTATACAGGATATTCCACTTTCATGACAGCTGACAGGTGTAAAAATATTGTGGGGCTGGGAAACCAGAAGGAATGTGGAATTCATGAAATTTGGGGACATCTTTTCTGGCAGGCAACAGAGAGTTCACTCTAACATCATAGGTTTGGTGTCAGAATCTTAGCTATGACACTCAGTTGGTAAATTTGCTAATAGATTTTTCTTTATTATCCTCATACCAACCTTTATGTGTATTTGTTTTTAGAAAGCAGTACAGATTCTGGAAGTTTGCACTATTTTTAATTTTTTTTTTAATTTTTATGTACATAGGTGTTTTGACAGTGTTATGTCTGTATGAGGGTGTCAGATCCCCTGGAACAGGAGTTACAGATAGTTGTGAGCTGCCACATGGCTGCTGCAGGGTCCTCTGGAAGAGCAGCTAATGCTCTTAGCCTCTAAGCCATCTCTCCAGCCTCTTTTAGACTCTTAAACTGCAGTGGTGGTTTGAAAAAAAATGGCCCCCATGGACTCATGTGTTTCAATGTTTGGCAAGTGGGGAGTGGCACTGTTAGGAAGTGTGGCCTTGTTGGAGCAGGTGTGACTTTGTTGGAGGAAGTATGTCTCAAATCTCTACCTGCTGCCTTCAGATCCACATATAGAACTCTCATCTCCTCTTCCAGCATAGTGTCTGCATGCACACTGCCATGCTTCTTTCTCACCATGACTGTGGATTAAACATCTGAAACTTTAAGCCAGCCCCAATTAAATATTTTCACTTATTAAAAAAAAAAAAGAAAAAAGAAAGAAAGAAACTGAAGTTTCCTAAGTTTAAATGTGATGTTGGGTCATGGGGCTGTAGTAGTGATTATCCTTGTCCAGGTGTTGTCACAGGACAGTAGGAAGTAAGAAAATATGTCTTAATACCATATCTTGCCCTGCATGCACAGGGCTCTGGGTTTAATCCCAAACGCAACAAAAGATACATCAAGGTCTATAATCCGAGCTACTCAGAGGGTGAAGCAGGAGGGGATTACAAACACAAGCCTGCCTGGAAAACTTAGTAAGACCTTGTATTGAAATAAAAGGTTTTTAAAGAAGGAGTGGGAATATAGATCATTGGTAGAGAGCTTGCTCTAGCATGCACAAAATGCTCTTGAGTTCAATCCCCAGTATCACAAATAAATACATTTTTAAAAGACAGAGAAAAGGATTTAAGTGCATAGTAAAGAGGGCAAATGGTTGTGAGAGATACAGCACTGATGATGTTTAAAGGAAAAGTTTGCTTCTGTTTTTGCAGGTCTGTGTGTTGAACCAGGTGAAGCAGTGGAAAAAGAAACCTTCCTGTCTTTGTTTTTGCACTCCCTCCATAAAGTTAGCAGGATAATGGTCACAAGGATGCTTTTAAAGAGCTGGTGGGGTTTTGTTATTGTTGTTGTTTGTTTTTTTGTATATAGAGGGTCTCATGTACTCCAGACTGGCTTCAAACCTGGTATGTAGCTGAGGGTGACCTTGAACTGATCCTCCTGCTTCAGCTTAAAAAGTACTGAGGTTACAGATGTGTGCAGCATATCACTGAATTTATTCCCATTAAAAACAGGGAGAAAAGATTATAAGATCCAAAGAACTAGGGTGCCTGTTGCTAAATAGTTTCTTTTACTCGTGACTGGGAACTTGCACCCATGAAATATAAACACCATGATTGACTAAATAAGACCGGCATAGAGACCCTAATAGTCTACATGTCATTATGGATGTGGAACTTTTCCAAAGGTCCCATCTCCAAAACAGTCATAGGCAATCAGTGCCTTCTGAGGGAGGGAAAATTTGTTTTCTCCAGCTAGGCTGTGTGTGTGTGTGTGTGTGTGTGTGTGTGTGTGTGTGTGTGTATAATGCAGTAATAATTATAATAGAAAAGATCATGGGCTTGAGAGAGAGAGGGTGACAGGAGGAATTGAAATGGGGATATAGGACTAGAAATGATGTAAATAGAGTCCTCATATAGAAAATTCTCAAAAATTTTAATTTAAAAACAAAATTTGTTAGTGTATTTATTGTACAAATGGTGGACTTTATTATGAAATTTTTATACATATATATCATGTACTTTATTTTTTTCTTCCATTACTGTTGCTTGTTCTTTCTTGTCCCTCCTTATCATTGCTCTTCCTCTTTCTCAACTGTCCCCCAGCTGATTACAGGATTTTATTTTGGTTTTGTTTCTGTTGTTTGTTTGTTTGTTTGTTTGTTTTTGTTGTTGTTGTTGAGTCTTGTGGGCCTGGCATGCCTGGAACTTGATGTTCATCTCACAGCAATCCACTTTCCTCTGCCTACTGAGTCCTGCGATTTAAAGCTTTGTATGAACTTACCCATCAAGCTCAATATTTTAAAGACACTTGAGATATAGAATGATCAACAAATGGAAGATTTCCATCAATGTAAATTTCATCAATCATATTTATGAACCATTTATTTATAATTTTTTAAACTGAAGTTTTTTTTGGGGGGGGCAGGGTTTCTCTGTGTTGCCTGCTGTCCTGGACTTGCTCTGTAGACCAGGCCTCTCTCAAACATACAGCAATCCACCTGCCTCTGCCTCCCTAAGTGCTGGAATTATAAGCGTGCAATGCTGTGTCTGGCTCTATTTATAATTTTTAAGTACTTCTGATTTGCATGTAGCTGGAAGCTCAGAGATGACAAGAGCTTACAAGACAAGGGTAGAATAAACAGACTTTGTCATGTAATAATAGCTTGAGGGAAGCACTAGATCAAGAAGTTGAAAAACATGTAAAATTTACTTGACTGTTTCTCTACAAGGCTCTTGAGCCACAGGCAGGGCTCTTAAATTGGTCTCAAATGGTATCTCTCAATTGTGGTTCTTGGACCAATGGTATTAGCTTAGTAGAAACAAAGTCTCTCCTTTCCATCCCAGTCTATTGAAACTCAGGATAGCAACCAGCATTCTGCCTTTATAAGCTCTCCAGAGGAGGCTAGCATAACGCTCATACTTTGATGAACATGAGAATGTGGTGGGGAACTTATGAAACACCAAGGCCCAGGCAATGTCTGAGAATAGCTATATTAGAATATGGAAGATCTTTACATCTGTATGGCTTTTTGAAGTTACTCTTAAGGTTCCTACTGTTGTGATGAAACAGCATGACAAAAGCAACTTGAGAAGGAAAGGGTTTGTTTGGCATATGCTTCCACATCACAGTTCAAAGGAAGTCAGGAAAGAAACTGGAGGCAGGGGTTGAGGCAGAGGGCAGGGAGGAGTGCTGCTTACTGGCATGTTCATCATGGCTTTCTCAGTCTTCTTTCTAACAGAATCCCTCATCAGGATCTCAAATGACTATCTTTTGTCAGGTTGACTTAAAACTATCCAACAGAGTTCACCATGTGATTCTCCCATGTATCTAAGGGTGGGAGGCTGTGGTCTCTTTTCCATGTGTTTATAAGAGAGCCACAGTACAAACAGAAACCACTTTTAAATCAGTACCTAAGTAGCTACTGAGGCAGAGTTTACCTGACCATTCATTAAGGGATATTGGAGACTCACAACAGAAAAGTAGGGCTTTCATTGAACTTCCTCTAACATAAGATTTTTATTCCTGTCCCTGAGAAGTTTAATTGCACAATTGCACTGAGTATAACTAAAGTTATTTTAAAACACACTTTCTCAGAATTAGAGGCGATAATTCACATGCCTGTAGTCCCAGTAACTAAGAGGCTGAAGTAGGAGGAATGCCATGATTTTGAATGAGGCCAATCTGAGCTATTTATATAGCAAGAGCCTTTCTCAAAAAGACAAAATAAATAATAAAGTAAAATTCACTTGTTCAATTAAATTAAAAAAAAAAGATGCGGTAGGAAGAAGATGGCAGTGGCTAGTGTGCACCTTAGCTGAAGGGCAAAGGACCTGCAATGCGGAAATTGGTGAGTGAAGGGGCTGATCAACCCAGAACAGAGTTATCTAGAATTTCAGGAAGAAAGAGACTAACCATGAACTGAGTCCATCTAGAATCAGGTCATGGCAGACTCCTCCGGGAGGAGACACCACAAGAGGTGATCCCTAGGCACTTCCCTGTAACCAAACCCCTACCCCCCCCCCTTTTGGAGGAGGCAGGAGGTGGCCAGCAGAACCTGCCACAGACCACACTGTCTGTACCCCAGCCCCAGGGAGAGCTGCAGCTTTCAATAAACAAATAAATAAATAAATAAATAAATAAATAAATAAGTTAATTAATTAATTAATTAAAATGAGATTCGGGGCTGAGAAAATACATTCCTTTTCCGGCACTCCCCCAAGAATGCCGCCATAACCCTACCCTTGTGGAGCAGAAGGATAGAGAGGCACAGAGCCCTTTCACAGTAGCAGGGCCCCAGTGCTGCTGGCTGCTCCTAGCAAACAAACTTCAGCTTGGGATCTGGGACTGTTGTCACTCAATAAGTCCTGAGACTCTCCCAGGTCCAGCGCAATAAGGTCTAGCACCAAGTCCTAGCACGTGTGATCACAGCCCCTGGCAGAGAAACCCCTGGCTCAGGATCAGGGACTGAGAATTCCTAACCCCTCCTGGCACTCCCCTAAGAACGCTACCATTAGGTTGCCATAGCAGAGGGGAAGATCAGAGAGGCAGCCTGCCACAGACCACAGCACCCCCTCTCCAGCCCACCCAGGGGCCCCTGGCAGAGAAACCTGAGTTCTGGATTTGAGGACACTCAATCCTACCTGGTACTCTCCCAGGACTGGCCGAAATATGAGCTAGCGCCAGGCAGCTTCTGGCAGAGATCTGGGTCCAGGATCTGGGATTGAGGACACTCATCCCAACTCTTTCCCGTGCTACCCTGCGACCAGCTACCATAAGCCTTCCTTGGCAGAGGGGAAGGTCAGAGAGATGGCACACAGTGTAGGTGGACACCAAGTCCTGCTGCTACAGTGCCACAGAGCTTACTATTAGCCTACAACTGCATTTGCCCCAGCAGGATCAAATGAGAGAGTAGAGAGTAAGGGGAACCCCTGTGCATTCCAACTGGGCCCGCAAGGGAGTGAGTGTGCCTATAGGGAGAGTTTGTCCCAGACACAGGGCCTCTCTACAAAAGCCACCAGACAAGAGATCCCTGCTACCTACACCCCTAGTGTGGGCATCATAGGGATTATTGGGATAGCGACCCCAATGCGGAATCCTCTGCTTTGTCGGACTAAAAGTGTAATCCAGGCAAACAATCCCTAGATCCCAGACAGAGCTGCATACTAGTTTGGCCTGTAGGCCACTGCAATAGTCAGGGAATTTGTGTATGCAAACTGTGCCACTAAAAGCTCATGCAAATAGTGCTAGCTTTACATTCCTTACTTAGGTAAAACTGAAACCAAAATGCACACTCCCAAACCAGTGAACCTCTCTCATCTTCCTGAATAAACAGTCCAGAAAACAGAGATGATCTTAGCCCGAACAACAAACTCAAGGAGCAAACAGTGAGGGTTATAAATAACCAGATGGCCAGAGGCAGACATAAGAACACACCCAACAAAAATCAGTACATAATGACCTCACCAGCAACCCCACAAATCAATGGACACTTGATTTCACTAGACACACAAGAAAACTACTTCAAAACTATGTTTTCCAGCTATTAGAGGCCCATAAAGACAACATGAACAAAGCCCCCCCCCCAAGAAATAGCCAAAGAAATCGAGATGAACAAAGAGGAAATAAATAAAGCTCTCAGAGAAAGGACCACGAAAATTGAGGCAAACAAAGACGAAATGAACAAAGCTCTCAAAGAAATATCTACACAAATGAAGGCAAATAAAGAAGAAATAAACAAAGCTCTCATAGAAATACAGGCAAATACAGCCAAACAAGTAGAGGCACAATTAACGATATATAGACAGGAAACAGACAAAAAAAAATAGAAGCCGTCATTTAAAACCAGGACTCCACATTCAAACAGATGAAGGAAATGGTGCAAGACAGGAAAACAGAATTACAATCAATAAAGAAAACACAAATAGAGAAAAACCTGGAGCTGGAGAACATAGAGAAAAGATCAGGAACTACAAAGGTAAGCATCACCAACAATATACAAGAGATGGAAGAGAGAATCTCAGGAGCTGAAGATACACTTGCAGAAACTGACATGTCTCTCAGAGAAAAAATAAAATCAGAAAAATTCCAAACACAAAACATCCAAGAAATCAAGGACACCATGAAAAGACAAAATCTAAGAATAATAGGAATAGATGAAAAAGAAGACATCAGGCTCAAAGGTCTGGAAAATAATTTTAAGAAAATTATAGAAGAAAATTTTCCCAACATAAAGAAAGAGATGTCCATAAACATACAAGAGGCCTACAGAACACCAAATAGACTAGTCCAGAAAAGAAATTCTTCAGGTCACATCATAGTCAAAACACTGAACCTGCAGAACAAAGAAAAAAAATTTAAAAGCAGCAAGGGAAAAAGGCCAAGTAACATGTGAACGTAGACCTATCAGAATCACACCAGATTTGTCAGCAGAAACTATGAAAGCCAGAAGGGCCTGGACAGAAATCATGCAGTCCTTAAGGGACCACAGATGCCAACCCAGATTACTATACCCACCAAAATTTCAATCAATATAGATGAAGAATTCAAAATATTCCATGACAAAACCAAATTTAAACAATATATACATAGTAACCCAGCTCTACAGAAGTTAATAGAAGGGAAACTCCAACCCAAAGAAAACAACTACATCTAAGGAAACAAAGGAAATGGATAACTACACAACAAAAAACAAAAAGAATACAAGCAATGAAACTCAACAACACCACCAACCCTACATCAAAAGAAAGTAACAAACATTAGTCACTAGTATCTATCAATATCAACAGACTCAAATCCCCAATAAAAAGGAACAGACTAACAGAATGGTTGCCTAAACAGGATCCAACATTCTTTTGCATCCAAGAAACACACCTATGCAACAAAGATAAACACTACCTCAGAGTAAAGGGCTGGAAAAATGTTTTTCAAACAAATGGTTCCAGGAAACAAGCTGGAGTAGCCATCCTAATATCTAATAAAATAGACTTTCAACCAAAGTTAATAAAAAAAGATAAGGAGGGCCACTATATTCTCATCAAAGGAAAAAACCACCAAGAGGACATCACAATTTTGAATATCTATGCCCAAAATACAAGAGTGCCTACATTCGTAAATGAAACAATATTAAAGATTAAATCACACATTGATCCTAATACCTTAATAGTGGGAGACTTCAACACCGCGTTCTCACCAAGGGACAGATAAACTAGACAGAAACCAAATAATGAAATAAAGGCACTTAGAGAGTCCCTAAATCAAATGGACCTAATAGACGTCTACAGATCTTTTCACCCAAACTTAAAAGAGTATACCTTCTTTTCACACCTCAGGGAACCTTCTCCAATATCGACCATATTGTCGGTCACAAAGCAAGCCTCAATAGATACAAAAAGATTGAAATAATCCCTTGTATTCTATCTGACCACCATGAACTAAAGCTGGACCTCAACAACAATGGAAATAACAAAAAGCAAACAAGCACATGGAAACTGAACAAGTTGCTATGCAATGACAGCTGGGTTAAGGAAGAAAGAAAGAAAGAAATTAAAGACTTCATAGAATTCAATGAAAATGAAGGCACAACATACCCAAATTTATGGGACACATTAAAAGCAGTGCTCAGAGGAAAATTTATAGCACGAAGTGCCCTCAAGAAGAAATTTGTAACATCACATACAAGTACCTTAATGGCCCAACTGAAAAACCTAGAAAAAAAAGAAGCAGATACACCCAAGAAGAGCAGACAGCTGGAAATATTCAAACTCAGGGCTGAAATCAATCAATTAGAAACAAATAAAACTATTCAAAGAATCATTGAAACAAAAAGCTGGTTCTTTGAGAAAATCAAGAAGATGGACAAACCCTTAGCCAAAGTAACTAAAAAACAGAGAGAATCTACCCAAATCAGCAAAATCAGAAAAAAAAAAGGGTGACATACCTACAGACACTGAGGAAATCCAAACAATCATTAGGTCATACTACAAAAATAATACGCGACAAAATTTGAAAATCTAAATGAAATGGATAATTTTTTGATAGATTCCATCTTCCAACATTAAGTCAAGATCAGGTAGAAAGACTGAATAGTCCTATATCCCCCAAGGAAATTGAAGCAGTCATTTAAAGTCTTCCCTCCAAAAAATGCCCTGGGCCAGATGGTTTCAGCGTGGAATTCTACGAGACCTTCAAAGTGCTAACACCAATTCTCTTCAAACTATTCCACAAAATAGAAAAAAAGTAACATTACCAGGCTCATTCTATAAAGCCATAGTCACCTTGACACCTAAATGACCAAAGATCCAACAAAAAAAGAGAACTTCACCCCTATCTTTCTTATGAACATTGATGCAAAAATACTCAATAAATTACTTGCAAACTGAATCCAAGAACACATAAGAGATATCATCCACCAAGACCAAGTAGGCTTCATCCCAGGCATGCAAGCATGGTTCAACATACAAATATCCATCAATGTAATCCACCACATAAACAAAGTAAAGGAAAAAAAACCACATGTTCATCTCCTTAGATTTCAGGAAAGCATTTGACAAATTCCAACACCCATTCATGTTTAAATGCGTCAGGGATACAAGGCACATACCTACCCATAGTAAAGGCAATATACAGCAAGCTTATAGCCAACATCAAACTCAACGGAGAGAAACTTACATCAATCCCACTGAAATCACGGACTAGACAAGGCTGCCCACTCTCTCCATAGCTCTTCAACATAGTATTTGAAGTCCTAGCCAGAGCAATAAGACAAATAAAGGAGATCAAAGGGATACAAATTGGAAAGGAAGAAGAAAAAGTGTCACTATTTGTATATGATATGATAGTATACATGAGAGACCCCAAAAATTCAACCAGAGAATTCCTTCAGCTCTTAAACACCTTCAGCAATGTGGCAGGATACAAAATCTACTCGAAAAAAACAGAAGCCCTCCTGTATACCAAAGACAAAAGGGCCGATAAAGAAATTAGGGAAACAACACTCTTCACAGTAGCCACTAATAACATAATGTACCTTGGGGTGACACTAACCAAGCATGTGAAAAACCTGTTTGAAAAAAAAAAAAACTTTAAGTCTCTGAAGAATGAAATTGAAGAAGATATCAGAAGTTGGAAAGATCTCCCGTGCTCATGGATTGGTAGGATTAACATAGTGAAAATAGCCATACTGCCAAAAGCAATCTCCAGAATGAACACAATTCCCATCAAAATATCAACTCAATTCTTTACAGAGTTGAAAAAAATATTCTCAGCTTCATATGGAGAAACAAAAAACGCAGAATCTCCAAAACGATCTTGTACAACAACAGATCATCTGGAGGTATCTCCATCCCGATCTCAAACTGTACTAAAGAGCAATAGTAATAAAAACTGCATAGTATTGGCATAGAAACAGAAAGGAGGCTCAATTGAACTGAAAAGAAGACCCAGAAATATACCCACACACCTATGAATACTCGATTTTTGACAAAGAAGCCAAAAGCATACAATGGAAAAAAGACAGCATCTTCAACAAATGGTGCTGGTCCAAATGGATGTCTACATGCAGAAAAATGAAAATAGATCCATATTTATCACCCTGCACAAAACTAAAGTCCAAGTGGATCAAAGACCTCAACATAAAACCAGATACTCTAAATCGGTTAGAAGAAAAAGTGGGGAATACCCTTGAACTCATTAACACAGGAGACAACTTCCTGAACAGAACACCAGCAACACAGGCTCTAAGAGTAACAATCAATAAATGGGACCTCATGAAACTGAAAAGCTTCTGTTAAGCAAAGGACACCATCATCAAAACAAAAAGAATTCCTACAGATGGGGAAAGAATCTTCACCAACCCTTTATCTGACAGAGGGCTAATATCCAGTATATATAAAGAATTAAAGAAGTTAAACAGCAAAAAATCAAGTAATCCAATTAAAAAATGGGGAACAGAGATAAACAGAGAATTCTCTGTAGAGGAATATCGAATGGCAGAGAAACACTTAAAGAAATGCTCAACCTCATTAGCATCAGGGAAATGCAAATCAAAACAACCCTGAGATCTCACCTTACATCCATCAGAATGGCCAAGATCAAAAACTCAATTGACTACACATGCTGGAGAGGTTGTGGAGAAAGGGGAACCCTCCTCGACTGCTGGTGGGAATGTCCACTGGTACAACCACTTTGGAAGTCTATCTGGCACTTTCTCAGGCAATTAGGAAAAGTGCTTCCTCAACATCCGGCTATACCACTGCTAAGTATATATCCAATATTTGCTCAATTACACAACAAGGACATTTGCTAAACCATGTTTGTAGCAGCTTTATTTGTAATAGCCAGAACCTGAAAACAACCCAGATGTCCATAATCGGAGGAATCGATACAGAAATTGTGGTATTTTTACACAATGGAATACTACTCAGCAATCAAAAAAGAAAAGAAATCATGAAATTTGCATGCAAATGGTGGGATCTAGAAAAGACCATTAGGAATGAAATCTCCCCAGTGGAGAATGACAGACATGGTATATATTCGCTTATATAGACCTACAAGATATGATAAACATAATGAAAACTATACACCTAAAGAAGATAATCAAGAAAGCAGACAATGGGTAAGATGATCAATCCTCACTTAGAAGGACAAATGGGATGTTTTGAACGTATGACAGGAGTCTACCGCAGAAGGCATCTGAAAGACTCTACCTAGCAGTGTTTAAAAGTAGATACTAAGACTCATAACCAAACCTTCAGCAGAGTACAGGGAATCATATGAAAGAAGGGGAGGCAGTATGATGTGGAAAGGATAGGAGCTCCACAAGTACCAAATATATCTTGGCACAGGGTCTTTTCTGAGACTGACACTCAACCAAGGACCATGTATGGATATAACCTAGAACCTCTGCTCAAATGTAGCCCGTGGTTGCCAGTAGTCTAATAATAGAAGCTGGAGTTATTTGGCTTTTCTTTAATGAGAAGTTTTTGAAATGTTTGGACTATTAAATAGTAGAGACATATGCAATGAGGAAGGAGGGGGAGGTGTTGGGACCTTAGGTGTCTTATCTAGTATCATAGTTAATCTTCTATTGCCGTGAAGAGACATCATGACCAAGCCAACTCTTTTTTTTTTTCGTTTTTAATTTTTTAAATAATTTATTTATTTATTTTTCATTTTCTATTCTTTATTAATTACACTTTATTCACTTTGTATCCCCCATATGGTTCCCTCCTTCCTCCTATCCCAATCCCTCCCTTCCTCCCCCCTCTGCACGTATGCCCCTCCCCAAGTCCACTGATGAGGGAGGTCTTCTTTTCCTTCCTTCTGATCCTAGTCAATCAGGTCTCATCAGGAGTGGCTGCATTGTCTTCTTCTGTGGCCTGGTAATGCTACTCCCCCCTCAGCGGGAGGTAATTAAGGAGCAGGACAATCAGTTTATGTCAGAGAAAGTCCTTGTTCCTATTACTATGGAACCCACTTGGACCCTGAACTGCCATGGGCTACATCTGTGCAGGGGTCTTAGGTTACCTTCATGCATGGTCCTTGGTTGGAGTATCAGTCTAAGGAAAGACCTCTGTGCTCAGATTTTTGGTTCTATTGCTCTCCTTGTGGAGTTCCTGTTCTCTCCAGATCTTACTGTTTCCCAATTCTTTCATAAGATTCCATGCTCCCTGCCCAAACGTTGGCCATAAGTATCAGTATCTACTTTGATAGTCTGCGTCGTGGCATGGGGCCTTTCTCTCATCTCTTCTGGGACTGGGCTAATCTGAACCCCAACCAGTAAAAGCTAAGTTGCCACCTCCTTTGCCACTGCCACACTCACCATTCCCATGCTGCATTCCTGATCACTGTCTCAGAAGTCTAAGTTTGGGCTCCTGCTCCTTGGTATCCTCACACATCATGGATCATGAAGGGCTACTTCTCAAGACACAATCCCATACCTTCTCCTGCACTCTCCAGGCAGTGTCTGCTCAGCTTCTGACTCCACCCCCATGCCAGCTCCTAACCTATCACTGATTTGTCATCTCTCCACAGAAAAAGAAGCAAGTGAGGGAGAAAGACAGTATGGCCACTCTCTTGTGTGGTAAGTTAAAAAGCAGAGATTTATATTCTGGTCTATAATCCCTAGTAACACTCACTCTTCAGCAATGCAGGAAGCAGAAAGCACCCACTGCCTAGGTGACAGCTACTTCAATGTTATGTGAAAGATAAGCACTGAAGGCCAAATGGCACGTTACCCTTTGAAAACTACCTGTGGCCAACAGAACTGTTGGAGAGTCCTGTTGGCTCTCAGTGACCATACTCTCACCATATACAGGTTGTAGGGTTGGAACAAAAGCCTTGGAACTACCAAGATCTGCTCAAACATACCTTTGAAGTCTTGTATCCTCTTCTCAACAGGTTCCCTCTGAAAAAAATGCACGCAGAACTCTTAACTGAAGACAAAAACCCTAAGTCTGCTTTGAAGGAAAGAGGTGGCATGCTGCTTTGCTGAGACTAGAGCTCATGTGGGAGCAAAGTTGGATTTCCCCCTCTTTAGGTCAATGCTTCTATTCCTTTGTTCACACTGTTATAGTGAAACAATGAGTTCATTGCAGATGCATAAGAGCACATGGCTAAGGGCTACTTCCTGGAGCATGGGTGGCTGAAAGTCAGCTATATCATGCACGGGGCCTTAAGTACAGCCAGGAGCCCCACCTCAGGCTGGGTGTTGGGCGACTTATGAAAACTGCATTCTAGGTATTTGCTGCCCATTTCCTGCTCACCTCAAGCTTGAGGTCCTCACCTCAAGCAGTGGCTTTGTGTCTTGTGGCAGTGTGGGGATTTTTATACTGAATGATTACTGGAATGCAATCGCTGTACTGCAGCATCTGGTTTCATAAAGTTGTACTCAGTCAGGTGTCCTGCACCCTACCCATACTCACTCTCATCCTTCCTCAATACCCACCCAATATAGGTACTATGTCAACCAAATAGTGTCTCTTCAACTTTTATGCCATGTGACCATGTTCAGCCTCTAGACTCTGCCTCTCACACCTGAACCCCCAGACCTTCCCCTCAACTGGATTTTGCCTGCCTCTTCCAAGTCTCCCCACATAGATAGGGTTCTATTATTTTATTGCCCTTCTGTAATCTAGGATCCTCAAGTGGAGAAAGGAGGAGACAGGATTCCCTTTGATGTTGGCTCACTTTGCCTAAACCACACTCTGCACTTGGATCCATTTTTCAGGGAAGGGCAATTTTTCTTTGTATGCCTGCATATGACATCACTAAAACCATCTCACAGGACAGGCCAACATTCCTTTAAGACATCACCTGGTCTCTTGCACATCTGATCCCGCCTAACAGCTGCCCCATTTTGCTTTTGTCAACTGCTGGATTGTCTGCTTCATTGAGAAGAAAGGAAAAACCTTTGCAAATGAAATGTGCTGCTTACTGCACTCCACATGAAAAACAGCTTCGTTCTAGAATTGATTGAGCCCATGGCCAACAAAGGTTTTAAAGCAGTCTTCCAGGAACTCATGTCCCTACCTGTAGCCCTAGACACAGGTGAGACTGAGCTGGGTCTCAGTCTAACATCTGGGTATATGTATTTGTACAAGACTCACAAAGGAAATTCCCTGGGACCCATGGGCTTCTTCAGAGACATGTTGGCCAGAAACAACATGTGTGCCTCACATCTCTGCCATGGGGCAAGAATGTCAGGTAAGGACTGAAACACAGAACATGCTTGAGTACCAGAGGCTAATGACAGAATACCCCTGTGTTCTGTCTCCCACCCAGAACCTGATGGCCCAATGCTCCTAGCCCTATATGCCCCATTTCAGTTGTTGCCAGGGGCTATTGCATCAGGGTTCTGAAAGTCATCTGATGGGAGAGTCTCATCTGTCTTGGATGTTTGGCACTTCTTTGCATGGCATTATGATCTGGATCCATGGTTGACATGGCTAGGGACTTCCTGGGCCAGGCAGGGATCCTAAAATGTTGGCATGCACAGACAGTGAGGACACTGAGAAGAACTTCATTATATCAATGGAAACAGGGACCAGGACTTCACCACCTGTGGCCATTTGCCCTGGTACTTGTGCTGGAGCAAAGAGGAAGCAGAAAGGTGACATCAATAGTCTGCCAACTCTAATCAAATTCTGTCACATCCCTCTGGCTGAATGCACAGCTCTCCACAACCCAGCAGCCCTCAATTTCAGCCCTTCTTCCTGATTAGTTGTCCCCAGGATAGGACAAGATTAGACTAGCCCCCAAACCAAGTGACCCAAAATTAGTGCCTAGTCACAAACACCAACCCACTGATGGCCAACAAGGTCACTGGAGCCATGTCTGAGTATTTAATGTTTGAGCACTGCTGCACAGTCAGGTGTAATTGCTACCCACTCTAAGTCTGGATGCCTCACAAGCAACTCAGGCACCCACTGGTTCAGGAGAGATCCAAAGAATACACTGGAGCCAAATACAGAGATTCCCCAGTACACTCACCCAAAATGACAAGCAGCTAGTAGAGGGCATGAGGTGTTTGACTCATAGACAAGCACTACAGAAGCCAAGACTGTGAAGCATGCCAGTTTGTCTCTCCAACAGAAGCAATATGTAAACCTGTTTTCCACCCAGAGGCCTGGGAGTGGATGTTGTTAAAAGCCTGGTGATATGTGCCACATGTAGGGCCATGCAATCCCAGAATCTCCCAGACTATTATTTTTTTCTTCAGACTATCTCTCCCTAGACCTCCATCCTTAGTTTTGGTTCTCAGTCAACAGAAGTCTTTCTTTCGGGAGATGTCAAAATGTACTTTATAGCCTGGTGACCTAGGCACTGTCTATATGACTGAAACCACACCAGATCCTAAGCCCCTAAGATGTAGAACCCCTCTTTGTAGCAGAGGTCACATGAACATTGCAAAAGAGCTTCTATGTAGTTAAGCCCAGATCTACATTATGCACAGGGAACTGTCTTACCAGAGAATTTCTTTTTTCAAAAATTTATACCACACTTAACTGTGTCTAAAATACCACACACAACCATGTCTAAAATAAACTGCTCAGGATCAGACTCTAGAAGCTTGAACCAACACCTGCATGTTAAGGCACGTTACAAAGGATTTACTTCTTGCCTCATGAGAATGGTTATTGCGGATGTCATGGCATTTGGACCTTATAGTCCAAACCACTCAGTGGGGTACTGCAGCATGCTACCTCCAGCCTCCAGACCCTGCTCTTTGCCACTGAACTTCACCTCACTGGTCAAGCTTAGCTCAACCATGCAGGAGCCTAATCTCACCCCTTACACACACACAAACACACACACAACCACAGTTTTCCCAATACGGGACTTCACCAAAGCATCCTCCATGAACCAGCCATCCACCAGGACAGTCTTATTTCAAAATACTCTCCTCAGGAACCTCTTCAAGCTTGGAAGAAGGTAACTTCCTCTGCCAACACCTGACTCCAACATCGTGTTTTCTGAGAGTCTTGAACAACACCTATGCAGGCAAAAGGGCAGAGCAAGTAGGCCCAGCTGGTACACACACATGAGAGCATGGCTGGCATGGGTGGTAGGTGCTAGAGGATAGGTGTGAGCAACCAGCAAGCAAACATGCATCAGTCTGACCCAGTATGAGGCCCCTCAGAAATTCCACATAGTTGAGAATGACCCAATAGGCTCACTTGGGTGTGGAGGGCCAAGAACTCAACCTTGGTGGAAGAGGACCAGCACAGATGAATGGGTGTCCTGGGGTGGCCTGCAAACTCAAGAGGTAGGGCTAGGAGGTGCTCTTTCAACAAATGGGTCCAACAGTCACACATGCCTGACTCTGGCCATCAAGTCATCATGCATGAAAGGGCCCAGGATAAATCAGGAATGGTGACTGACACCCTTTTAATAATGTGGTCCGAGGCTGAACCTCATTGTGCCCAAATGTCACATCTTGACCAAAGGATACCTATGGAGCAACAGCGAAGTGAGACTCAGGACACCATGGGCTATCCTGGGCCCCAATACCTCAGTGCAAACTTAGGTGTACAGGAGCCATGATGAGGCCCTGAGATCCTCCTTACCATGAAAGAAGGTCACTTACCATGAAAGAAGGTTATGCTGCCTGAAAAATGCAAATCTCTGCATTTGGAAAAGCAAGTACAACAATAACATATGCTGCAATGAGTTTGGTGGGCTAGGGGTGAGGGCAGGAGGAGAAGAGAGGAGCAGGAGAGGAAGAGGAAACTTCTGGTGCTGAATTTGTATATGCAGGAAATAGGGACCACCTGACCATTGAAACATGTGAACAGGAACTGTATTCATAAGGCTTGGAAGGACAAGAACACCCACAACCCTTGTTTCAATGATCTCACCCATAGAACTATGGGCCATGGGAGAATATCTGCACTACAGAGACAGAGTCCCTAGACCCTTCACCAGATATGTGTTATCCTTCCCAGTCCCTCTAATGTCCCTGTTGACCCCCACTGACAAACCTCCAGGGTTTTTTTTCTACTTGACAGGGGATTCAGGCTCCAGAAGTCCCCTTGTGTCCCAAGGTATCTAATGCCACAGCTATAGGGAGATATACCTCACAGCAATCATACCAAACCCCTCTTTCCATTGAGGGTGGTCACAGCCTGATTGACTTAACTTCCAGAAATGTAAGAACCTGTCACTCAGCTAGGGAAATACGCCTCATTGCAATCTCAAAAACCATCATCCCTCAAAGGTGGGCACACCTAGTAGGACATCACTTCCTGAAGGGACCTATAGTGAGTCCTAGTACTAAGTCCATCAACTACGGAGTTATAAACCACATAAACACCTAATCCCCACCCCCACCCCCAAAGGAAATCCCTCTCACCCTCAAGGATGGGCACAAATAGCAAAAAGTCATTTTGGAAGGGTACTACCCCGGTTCACATACTAAGTCACTCATCTGCAAAAATGGGCCTCTTCACTGAAAAGTCCCAAAAACATCTTACCCTTGAAGGTAGTTACAACTTTGAGAATCACTTCTGGAAGTGTTACAACAAAGTGAAAAATGTGTGTGCCTGTGTGAGGCTGACAAATTGTTGTTCTTTACTGAGGCCCACCTGGAAATCTTGCATGTGTGACTTGGGGCTTGGGGTTGCACATGCGTCAGCAAGAAACCACTGTGTTAAGACCTGTAAGGGACCTGAAAAACACATACCCCTTTTTAAATAGGCTCACAGGTGGATTTGTGGATTGAGAGAACATGTGTAGTACACTGAAATCTCAGAAAGAGCCATGGGAAGGCCCTGACTACCTCCTCAGGAACAATGGCTGCCTGGCCCACAACTCTCACATCCTACATCCCTCACAAAATATTCCTAGACCATCCTCCTGGGGCCTAGGCCATGTGGACTTCAGGCTCTAGACATCAGTTCAGGAAATGACCCAGGCTCAAAAAACCTGTTCACTCACTATAGAAATACACCTCCCCACTCTTGCCTAGAACCTTGCTTTCCCTTGCGAGGGTGATCACAGCTTACTGGACCTCCATTTGTATAGGATTAGGCCCGTGTGGAAAAACAAGGACATAAGATATGAGTGCCTAATCTCACCTTTTCCTTGGTTAGGCCCACTTGCAATCAAGCATGTGTGAATGAGAAATTGTGTTCCTCAGGCCTAGAAGGAAGTGAAACTCCCACATATCTGTTTTAAGTAGGTCCAACTGTGGAAGTGTGGTTCTGGATGAATGTAGCCTCAAGACTTCAGCAAAGGCACTGTGGCAGATGCACAGTCCTTCTGCAAGTACACAAATGACATGCCTGCTCTGTTCATACCCTGCATGGTATCAAAGCCTTCCAAAACCACCCTTGCTCACCTCGTCCACTCCACTGTGGAATTAAGGCTTCACACCTCCACTTCAGGGACTATCCTGGGTCCCAATACCTAGGCATTCACCTACAGGGACATACATAGCTCAACACAATCCCTGAGACCCTCTTTCACCTCCAAGATGGTGTGAGGTATTCCTCATTTGGGAAAATATTCTATATCTCTGCTGTGTGTGAGCCTGGAGAGCAATGCTGTTCCATTTTTCACAACCCCCACCAAAACCACAAACACCATATACTTAAAACCCAGCCCCCACTAAACTTTTATGCTTATCTTGGAGCTTTTAGTTGTGCAGGCATAAAATGAGCGCTCACATAGGATGGGCCAAAAATGCCCCAAACTCCTCTGCTCTCCATTTTCAATGGCCCCATTTGTGGAAGTATGAACCTGTACAGAATCTCTGCAGTACCCAAAGGGTCCTAAGAGAGCAATGTGGAAGTTCCCCAATTTCCACAGGAGCACACAGTCTCTTCTTCCCACTCCTTAGAATCCCTAACAGCTTCACTAAGCTATCCCAGGCAGCCTTTCTTGACTTTGTCCACTCTAAGATGGAAGGGAGGCCCATTTTGTCACCTCTTGTGCCCTAATACCTAGTCACTCATCTATAGAGAAAAGCTTCATGACAATCACCAGAACCCTCCATTTCCAGTATTAGTTCTCATATGCATAAGCTAAAGATGCTGGCCTCTATAGTATAGCAGTCAGCCATGCATGAAACTAGCCAAGGAACTCCTAAATGATCCCCAACAAGCAATCATAGGAGTATAACTAGAGGCTTGAAGATGTGAGTGCTTGACTGGTGTCTGTGATTGTGCAAGTGCCCTGGTCCCTAGAAAAAACCTTCTGTCTAAGCATTACTCATGCCTGCTTCTCTGGAGGACCCATATTTCCAGTGACAACTGCAATGTAAACAAGGTGCAGAGACATGATGTCCTCAGTACCCAAGGTACAGTCTTGTGCATAGCCTATTTTGGACTGCAGTGCTTAGGGTCTCTTTTCTGATTACCTCCAGGAACTTTGTCCAATTAGAAGGGTAAGTAAGACTCATGTCTATCACATTATTGTTCCACTTGAGAGTTCTGACACTTCCTGATGCTCCTGTCCTCCTCCAAGGGCACCATGGTCACCATGCCTCACCAACAATCATCTGTGCATCCCTGGAGCATGTGAAATCCAGTCCTTGCTGAGTGAATTTTCATTGCCATTTCTACTGTGGAGAGGATCTTAGTGTTTGACAGAACGGAAAAACTATATCAGCCCAACACACAGTCATTCCACCAATTGGTCTATGAACCTCTCCCCTGAATAAAGGCATTTGGACAAATATTGGTATACAAAATCCCACAGCAGCCCCAGGAACAGTGGAAATATCCTGAATTAACCCCTCATGATGAAAATATAGGCCAAGCATGTATGCTCATGCAACAGAATACCCAACGCGAAGAAGGAAATACACTTCCACTACACGAATATTGGAAGCTTTTTCAGTGAAGTCATTCAGACAAAGGGTAGTGTAAAGATCCATTTACATGCCAAGGGATGAATAGAAATACCCAAAGAGCTGAAATTTCCAAGCTGATATCATCTAAGCTGCTGAGAAACATATCACTGCATGCAGGACTCTGTGCATAGACTAGTAGTCATGCCTTGGGACAGCTTAATGGAATATTTTCCTGAGTGCCAATTGAAGAGGGAGTGGTGTGGTCAGTGAGTGTGTGTCTCTGTGTGTGTGCACCTGTATATATGCATTTGTTATATATATATATATATATATATATATATATATATGTGTGTGTGTGTGTGTGTGTGTGTGTGTGTGTGTGTGTGTGTGTGTGAGAGTGTGACTGTGTTTGTGTGTGAATTTGTGAATTTGTGTGAATAGTGTGTGTGTGATAATTGTGTGCATTTGTATGTGTGTTATGTGGATGAGTTTGTTGGTTTCAATGAGACATCCTCCAGAGCCTGGGGTTTTTGAGTATTTCCTTCCTGGTAGATGGCACTGTTTGGGATGTGTTTGGGAAGTGTACCACTGTTGGAGAAAATATGTCACTGGGATGGGCTTTGAGCTTTCCAAAGCTTCCTGTCATTTGAAGTATGAGCTGTGCCCCTCTTGCTTGAGATTTAAAATGGATTTTGAACTCGAGAGCTATATTCTATCCTGCGCAGGTCCAAGGTCCTCCTCATTTTCTCCCAAGTGACCTAGAACACTAATTTGCACCTGGAGAAGCAGCATGCCTGCCTTATGATGTCTGGCAGGTGAAAAGGTATCCTCAGATATGGCCTGATTACATTAGAATGCAAATTGGAATCTGTCCTCTCTTGTCTTTCCTTGTTGCAGAGCGTCTATGGTCAAAGACCCTGAATTCTAGAATAGGAGAATCATCTTCTATTGTGTGCTTATGCTTATTTTCTTTCAAGCCTGCAGCTGCAGAGGGGAGTGTGGGAATTAGGTGACAGAGATGTACGTGAACAGTCAGACTCCTGGGGGGATTAGTACTTATGGATTTCCAGAGGGAACTGGCTTCTGGGAGAAAATGTTTTCTATGACACAGTGGTTGCCATGACAACGGGAACAAGTCATTCCTTCCTGGTTACTGGTGTATTTGGAAAGGATACTCATAGACCAGAGAGGTGAGTCCACTAGACAGACACACAAAGTACATAGGTAGGTACAAGCAGCCAACCTGAATGAGTGTGAGAGCTGACCCTGTGAGTGTGTCCTGTGAGGCTGTGTGCTTGATCATGGGACAGGAGATGTTCTCACTACTAATTTTTGAAGTGAAGTCCCAAGGACCATGCCTTGTCTCTTTGCCCTCAGGTGACACCCCTTTGGTGCCATCTTTGTAGTTTCAGGCCCTGAAAGCATAGTTTACCAACACATGTACATGGATGCCTCCTCTCTGCTTGGCAATAATTGGCATTTGTGGTATTGACAGAATGACTACATTTGTCTGATAGCACCTAACCCTAGATAGATGTGGCTTTTGTTTCCTAGAGAGAAGCTGGAAGCCATTTAAGGAGGTGTTATATGGGATGAGGCCCCCAGTGGGCTGGGGTCAGGGCTTAGGAGAGGGTGGAAGATGCTGACCTGCAGATACCTTCGAGAATTGTTGATGTCAAGTCGAGATAATCTCTGGGCCTGTATAACCTTTCATAGGAAGCAAGAAACGCCTCCAAAAGACAGCTGCTTCTGTACTGGACACTAATCACAGTTAGGCAGACTGAGGCAAAAAATTGAGGCATTATGAACACCTGAGGAGGGGTCAGACTTTGTTCCATCAAGAAACATTTCTGTGTCTGTGTCTGAGACTTTACAGGGCTCAGAGTTGTTTTAAGCACCAGCTGGGCGTTACAGGGTGTGCAGAAACAGAAAACCCATGACCCAACAGCCCATCTGGATCTAGCTGAGTATCTCTACTCTTGCGTGTGAGCAATATGCCCTGGGCCCTTCTTGCACCCTCTCATCAATCTGCCCCCCACCCATGTGTATGACTGTCTACAGGCAGGGAAGCCATTGTTCCCATCTGGAGAAAATGTGAGTAGAGTTTTCATAGTGCAACTCTGTGCAAATTCTTGATAAAAGTACTTAGTTCCCAGGAGAAAAGCACTTGCTGAGACAAAGTTTTTAGGATTCCATCTCCTACATCTCTACTAGTTCCTCTGGAGAAGATAGTGCTCTTTAAATTGGAAAGGTAACTATCAAAGAAATTTCAGGAAATGCTGGTTGAAAGTAGTGGCCCACAAGCCAGTGACAATACCAATAATATTTAAGCAGTCTGCGGGAGGGACAAGGACTTTTATATGCCACAGTGTAAAAGGCCTACAAAGACAGGATACACACTGGAGGTTGGGGGTTGAGTGTGGCCTGATAAGAGTACACACACATCTCTTTATGACTGGGTTACAAATGCTGCATGGATACCCTGGCTAGAGGGCTTGAACACACACTTGGTATTCCCAGGTATGTTTTCTGTCTGAAGTATGTAGGTCTGAAAATTGCCTGCCTGAGAGAGCATGAAAAAAATGTGAAGAAATACACAGGGTAAGAAGGGTGCATTCTCTAAGTGTAACTCACACATCAGTGATATCTAAGGATACCCTGTGACGCATGGTTTCTGGATGATGGGGCCCTGGTTGAGCTTCATGATTCTCATTCAGCCTTTCTGGAGGGCATGTCTGAGGGAAGTCCAGCAAAGTCAGTCTAATGTTCCTTGAGGAGCTTATGTTTTCCTCTGTGTCCTCAGGAGACACCTGTGTCACAAGGCCCAGGACTCCCAGGGGGTCACATCAGAGGAAGACAGCTAGCCCTGCTAGATGAAACATCATTATAAGAGGAAGGGTTCCTCTAGTGGTCTCTAAATTGAGCTCCACATGTCCACCATACACATTCAGTATTGCATCATTCAGCAGGTGTGGTCTGAGACACAACTAACCTCCTATATGTAGATAGTCACTTAATGTATTGTGATATCAGAGAAGAGGTAAGCAAGGCTTGGATGGGAATGTTATAGGAGAGACATTTGCATTGTGAGTAGGGGCTGGCTTATACCACTAGTAGTTTATGGATACAGAGGTTAGGAAGGAAAGGTTTGAGGATGGAGGAGAATGTCATTTGCCCTCCCTACCCCATACTCCTGTAAGGTTAGGATTTCAGAAGTAAAGTTCTGTGGTCCCTTGCTCTATGTGCTCACATTCACAGAGGGGACATGGGTTTAATGGGGGTTTCCAAGAAGAGCTGTGTCATAGGAGCCCTGATCCACATTGCTCTGTCTGACTATGCCTCCTGGTACCTGAGTAATGGCAGGAATCAAAATTGCATCCTTGGGAGAAAAGAAAGCAAGAGTGGCATTTGAGCACTTTGTGGTTCTTCCTCAGTGTTGTAGTCCTTCTTGCCAAGAACAGCAAGTCTCTTGAGATTCAAGCAGATGTGGTTTCCTTCAAAAATGGCTAACATGCACACTGCTCATAGGAAACTGGGGAGCTCAAGGCAGAAGCAGTCAGGAACAGAGTAGCCACCACCATAATCACACCCACATACACACACACAAGCACACACACACACACACACACACACACACACACACACAAAGCAACAGAGACAGAGACAGTGAGACAGAGATGGAGTCATAGAGAGATAAAAGAGAGAGAAAGAAAGTGAAGAAAAGTATGAGATTCCACTGAGAAGACCAATGAGGAAGGACCATGTTGAGAGGCAGAATATGGAGTAACATGAACAAGAGAGTTATGCTATAGACGCAATTGCATACTACCAGACTTAGGTAAGGGCAAGTAACCATCCATATCATCAAGTAGCTGCTTTAATTTACTAACTATCTAAGATATTATGGATTAAAATTAGTGCACAGATGATGTAGGCAGGAGAGGTCAGTGGTCTGTGATCTGTTATAGGAACAGTGCCCAGCACAGGCAGATATGGGTGTGCAAGGTCTACTATAGCCTTGACATTGCAGCAGGAGGTTGCACAGGTCCAACAGAGACACTTTTCTCACTGTCTGCCGTCAGATCTTGGTAAGAGACTGTATGTTGGATATAAAACTCATAGATGTTTACAACTCTGTTGAAACATATGATTCACTATTGCAGCATTCAAGATTGTAAGAGTAAAACTGGCTGTGAAGCTGTCAATGAGATGTTATATAAGTTGGGATATAGAAAAACAATTATGTTTTTGGGAGAATTATCACCTGTTTAGACATTAGGAGAGGACATTAGTAGTCTGAATGAAGAGTGAGGTTATGTATGCACAAGAAATGTTTCTTGAGTAATTCTAGATATAAGAGTGCTAGGGGATATTACCTGTTGAATAGAAGACAGGAAGGGGTGGTGAGATGATTCTCAGGTGTGAGATGTGGGATCCTGAAGAAGAGAATTGATTACTGCAATGTGTAGGTTGCCATTCTAAGATAGAAGATTTGCTGTTGTATCTAATGCAGAGCCCACTGAATATGGAAAAATAATTACTGATTGTTGGGTACTTATCTGGCTATACCTTGGAAAGTGACATTTTAGGGAAATGGGGATTTGGGGTTAGAAAGTAGACAGGTTAGGGCATCTCACAGTGTCATATGTATAGATGTAAAGAGTGTACTGCCTGTTAGGTGCTTAGATAAATATTGACTTAAGAGAGAAATTTTCAGACTATTCAGGGTTATGATTTGAAATTTGTTGAAATGCAGAGGAGCCTATTTAAACGATATAGGTGGTATGACTATGCAAGTTACTCAAAAAGATTCAGCATGCTGTTGTGAGATATGGATCAAGAATATGTTAATGGTTACTCAACAGGCTTGATCCTGGTAATGACACAGAAAACTGAGTAGAGTGTGACATTGTATAGAAAGCAAAAAGGGTGCTATGGTTCCTGGCATATTGGTTCAAACACAGGACAGCATGGAGAAAATAGGCAGGAACTCCGGATTTGGGACCATACCGAGAAAGAGAAGTCAATACTTCTGGGAACAAGCAGATATGCTAGGATTGGCATTGAATGTTCTAAACAATCTAAACCTATTAGTTTTAGGAAGCAATTATCTTGAAAAAATAATTAATTGAGAGTTTATACCAAGGAGGAGGAGGAGTGGTTAATCATGGTATGTTGTAGTATGATGTAAGCAGCACCAAAAACCACCAAAAGTGATTTGCTCAGAGAAGGGTGGACTGGATGGAATTCTAGATACTGTCCAGTGCACAGGAGAACCTGATGGAACTAGTAGTCCTAGAAGATGTTAGAGTGGTAGAAGGGTTTTTTACTGGCCATGGGATCTAGAGCAGATACAGCAGTGTTTGGGAATACAACAGTTCAGTGCAAGTTTTACTCAAAAACCTGAGTGCAACAGGAGAACAATAAAATAAGAATAAGAAGTGATAGAGTGTAGGCTACATAGATCGCCTGTAGATGGATTATTTTAGGGCAAGTCATTGGAGAAGCCTAGAGGTTAGCTAAAGTACAGGAGGCTTGTGAGATGAGTCTGAGCTTAGGGATTTGGGACCCTATTGTCTAGATGTTGCCATTGCATAATTCAGACAGACAGACTAGCCAGGACTGTGGAACACAGCCCAGTTCTAAATGGATGTAGAAAACAAGCATATAGTGAAGGATTGCATGCTATGATGAAGCCTGAAGGAGGACATTAGAAGTGTGGGTATGGAGTAGTGTATATAGTGAGCAAAAAAGTTCTTCTGTGTGTGTGCAGATACCGTAATGACTGCAGCCTAAGTATTGGCTACTCTACTAGAAGTGATGCATCTCAGCGAGGACATGGCATTTTTAACTATGTAGAAACCTAGGTGGTGCTACTGTAAGATACAGATGATAGGAATAAGCTAGCATATTGTCTGTTTTATGTAGCAGAAGATCATTTATATTCCAGAAGATCTAGAATATCAAATATCTGGTTGTAAGTTAGTCAAAAACTTGCTTTCCCATGGAGGAGAACATAGGAAGTCTGTGTATGTATTCAGTATTTAAGGGGAGACAAAATATGTACATGTGGACATTATGTAGTTCAGGTTCTAGCAGAAACCTATATGCTGGATACAAAATAATTTCCTATGTTGGGACTATGCTTATGTGTGCAGGACACAGTTGAAGCATAGTGTGTGCTATGGCAACAGGCAAAAATCTAAGTGTCTAAACTAGTCTGTGACACTGGCAATAAAATACAGGATTTATATGGTTGGATGTGGAAAAACAACTATGTAATGTGGGGGATACTCACCTGGAAAGACACTGAGGGAGGGTGTGATAAGCCCCAATGAGGAGTAGGGTTATGTATGCACAGCAAATGTTTCATGAGTAGTTACAGGAAAGGTAGGTGCTAAGGGATTTTAGGAGTTTTCTACAGGACAGGAAAGGGTGGTGAGATGCTGCTGCTGTTTGAGATTTGGGATCATGAAGTAGAGCAGATGTGACCACTGCAAGGTGTAGGCAGCCATTTAAAAATGGAACAGGGGGTATTTTTATCTAGGGTATTTCTCAGTGTATGTGGAAAAATAACTGAGTGTGAGGGTACCCAACTACCTAGACGTTGGAGAGTAATAAAACTGGGATATAGAAAATCTCGGTATGGGGCAGACAGGTGAGCATAGATAAAGTCTCCTGTGTATAGTATTACATAGAGGACTACCTGGTAAAAATATAAAGATATGTTGTCTTCAGTACACACAGAGTTTTGTGGATTATTCTTGGGTTAAAATAAGGATTTGTTGAAGGTTTAGGACTTGATGCACGTTGTAAGTTGTACGACTCTGCAAGGTACTGGATAAGATTCAGCATGATGTTGCTAGACATGTATCAAGAGTGATATATGCCTCAAATAGGGCCAGGCCATACCCGAATGTCGCAAACTATTAGATTTCCTCAGACACTCTATCCCAAGACCTCCATCCTTATGTTTGTTTCTCAGTCAACAGAAGCATTCCTTAGGGGAGATGTCAAAATGTATGTTATAGCCTGGTGAGCCTGGCAATGCCTACATGATAGAAGCCACTCCAGATCCTAGGCCCCTAAGCTATAGAACCCCTCTTTGTGGCCGAGGTCACATGTACATTGCAAAAGAGCATCTGTGAAGTTAGGCCTGGTTCTTCCTTCTGCATGGGGAACTGTCTTAGCAGGGGACTTTTTTTTTCCCCAAAAAATGTTACCACACTTAACACTGCCTAAAGTAAACTGCCTGGGGTCAGACTCTAGGAGCTTGAACCAACACCTTCTAGCTAAGGCATGTTGGAAAGCATTTCCCTCTTGCCTTATGATCATGGTTACTCTGGCTGTCATGGCATTTGGAGCTTATGGTCCACACCACTCTGTGTGGAACTGCACACCTCCAACCCAGGCCCACAGACCCTGCTCTTTCTCCCTGTACCTTACCTCACAGGCCAAGCTTGGCTGTACCATGTAGGAGCCTAATCTCCCCCCTCACACACACACAGTTTTCCCAATACAGGACTTCACCAAAGCATCCTCTAGGAACCAACCACTCACCAGGACATTCCTATTTCAACATACTCTCTTCAGGAACCTCTTTATCTTTAGAAGAAGGTAACTTCCTCTGCCAATACCTGCCTGGGGCATTGTGGTTTTTGAGTCTTGAACAACACCAATGCAGGGGAGTGGGAACAGCAAGCAGGCCCAGCTGGTACATTCACATGAGAGCATGGCTGGCATCAATGGTAGGTATTAGAAACCAGGCTTGAGTACACAGCATTTGTATGTTTATTAGTCTGGCCATGTATGAAGCCTCTCAGATATTCCACATAGTTGAGACTAACCCAACAAGCCCACTTGTGTGTGGTGGGCCAAGCACTCAACCTTGGTGGAGGTGGACCAGCACAGATGAATGGGTGTCCTACGGGGGGCCTGCAAACTCAAGAGGTAGGGCTAGGTGGAACAAATGGGTCCAACAGTCACACATTCCTGGTTCAGTCCCTAAAGCCATCATGGCATGAAAGGGCCCAGGATGAATCAGAAATGCTGACTGACACCTTGCTTATCATGTGGTTCAAGGCTGAACAAGAGTGTACCCAGATGTCACATCTTGAACAAAGGATACATATGTAGTGACAGGAAAGTGAGACTCAGGACAATATGGGCTATCCTGGAACTCAATAACTCGGCACAAACTTAGGTGTACAGGAGCTATGATGATGCGCTGAGACCATCCTTACCATGAAAGTGGGTCACTCCTAGTTAGGCTGCCCAGAAAATACACATCTCTGCATCTGGAAGAGCAAGGATGACAATATCATATGCTGCACTGAGTTTGGCTGGGCAGGGGTGAGGGCAGGAGGAAGAGTGAGGTGCCGTACAGGGAGAGGAACCTTTGGGTGCTGCATTTGCAAATGCAAGAAGCAGGGACCACCTGAGAATTGAAATATGTGAACAGGAAACTCTGTTTCTAAGGCCTAGGAAGGACAAGAACACCCACAACCCTTGTTTAAATGGTCACACGCCTGAAACTATGGGCCATGGGAGAATATCCGCACTACACAGATAGGGTCCTTAAACTTGTCACCAGATACATGCTATCCTGCCTACTCTCTTTGATGCCCATGTGGCCCTCCATGACTAACCTCCAGGGCCTCTTTCTTTGTGATGGAAAATTCACTCTCCAGAAGTCCCCTTGTGTCTTAAGGTGGGTCTTAAAGTATTTAATGCCACAGCTATAGGGAGATATACCTCACAGCAATCCTCCCAAAGTCCTGTATCCCTCGAGAGTGGTCACAGCCTGAGTGACTTCACTTCCAAAAGTGTAAGACCCAGTCACTCAGCTAGGGAAATACACCTCACTGCATTCTCAAAGATCACCATCCCTCAAAGGTGGGCACAGCTAGCGAGACATCACTTACTGAAGGGTCCTATAGTGGGTAGTGATACTAAATCACTCATCTAGAGAGATATAACCTACAGCAACCATCCTCTGCTCAAAAGAAAATCTCTCTCACCCTAGAGGTTGGGCACAGCTAGCAACATCACTTCCTGAAAGTTCTTAGAGTGAATCCTGATACTAAGTCACACAACTACAGAGTTGTAACCCACACAAACCCCTATCCCCCATCCCCGAAAGCAAATCCCTCTCACCCTCATGGATGCTCACAACTAGTGAGAAGTCATTTTTGGAAGGGTACTACTCAGGGTCCCAATACTAAGTCACTCATCTGCAGAAAAGTACCTCCTCACTGCAAATATACCAAACAATTCTTACCCTTGAGGGTAGTCACAACTTTGAGAATCATTTGTGGAAGTGTTACAACAGGGTGAAAAAAGTGTGTGCATGTGTGAGACTGACCAATCCTTGTTGCTTACTGAGGCCCACTTGGAAAACATGCATGTTTGACTTGGGGCTTGGGGTTGCACATGCATCAGCAAGAAACCACTGTGTTAAGGCCTGTAAAGGGACCAAATAAACTCATACCCCTTTTCAAATAGGCTCAAGTGTTGACATGTGGACCCAGAGATCAGGTGTAGCACACTAAGACCTCAGAAAGAGCCATTGGAAGTCCCTGACTACCTCCTCACAAAACATGTGCTGCCTGGCCCATACCTCTCACACCCTGCATCCCTCACAAACTGTTTCTAGACCATCCTCCTGGGCCCTAGGCCATGAGAACATCAGACTCTAGACATCAGTTCAGGAAATGACCCTGGGTCCAAAAACCTGTTCACTCACTAGAGGAACACATCTCCCCACTGTTGCCCAGAATCCTGCTTCCCCTTGGGAGGGTGATCGGAGCTTACTGGACTTCCCTTTGTAGAGGATTTGGTCTCTGTGGAAAAACAAGGACATAAGATATGAGTGCCTATCCTCTCCCTTTCCTTGGATAGACCCATTTGCCACCAAGCATGTGTGAATGAGAAATTTTGCTCCTCAGGCCTGGAAGGAACTGAAACTCCCACATACCTGATTTAAGTAGGTCCAACTATGGATGTGTGGTTATGGATGAATGTAGCCCATGACCAAGGACTTCAGCAAGGGCACTGTGGCAGATCCATAGTCCTTCTGCAAGCACACAAACAGTTATGCCTGCTCTGCTCACACCCTGCATGGTATCAAAACCTTCCCACACTACCCTTGATTACCTCCTCTACTCTCCTGTGGAATTCAGGCTCCACACCTCCACGTCAGACACCATCCTGGGTCTCAATACCTAGGCATTCACTTACAAGGACATACATAGCTTAACACAATCCCTGAGACCCTCTTTTTCCTCCAGGGTGGTGCCAGGTATTCCTTACTTTGGGAAAGTAATCTACACCTCTGCTGTGTGAGAGCCTGGATAACAATGCTGTTCCATCTTTCATATACACCCCCCAGCACCACTACCACCATATACTCAATTCTCAGCCCCCAGTAAGCCTATATGCTTGTCTTGGAGCTTTCAGTTGTGCAGGCATAAACTGGGGACTCACATAAGATGGGACAAAAGTGCCCCAATCACCTATGATCCCCATTTTCAATGTCCTCACATGTGGAAGTATGGACCTGTGCAGAATCTCTGGAGTATCCAGAGGGTACTGAGAGAGCCTTTTGGAAGGTTCCTAATTTCCGCAGGAGCACACAGGCTCTTCTTCCCACTCCTTTCAGTCCATAACAGCTTCACAAAGCTTTCCCAGGTAGCCTTTCTTTACTTTGTCCACTCTAAGATAGAAGGGAGGCCCATGATGTCACCTCATGAGCCCTAATACCTAGTCACTCACCTATAAGGAAAGCTTCAGTACAATGACCAAGGCCTTCCTTTTCTAGGATTAATCATCAGATGCATAAGCTAAAGATGCTGGCCTCTATAGAATAGCAGTCAGCCATGCATGAGACCAGCCGAAGGTACTCCTAAATGACCCCCACACTGCAATCATAGGACTATAATTTGGGGTTTGAAGATGTGCGTGATTGACTGGTATATGTAGTTGTGTAAGTGCACTGCACTGGTCCCTAGTAAAGTCCTTTTGTCTAAGCATTACTTATGCCTGCTTTTCTGGAGGACCTATTTTTCCGGTGACTACTTCAAAGAACACAAAGTGCAGAAATAGGAGGTTCTCAGTAGCCAAGGTACAGTCTTGTGCATGGTCTTTTTTGGACTGCATGTTTAGGGTCCCCTTTATGATTTCCTCCATGATCTTTGTCCAATTAGAAGAGTAAGTAAGACTCATGTCTACCACATTATTGTTCAGCTTGGCCTCAGACACTTCCTGGTATTCCTGTCCTCTCCCAAGGGCACCATGGTTACCATGCCTCACCACCAATGATGTGCACATACATGGAGCATGTTAAAACCAGCCCTTGCTGAGGGAATTTTCAATGTGTATATGATGTGGGAAGGACCTTTGTATTCCCAAGAACAGGAAATGCTATATCACCTCATCACACAGTCACTCCACCCCTCAGTCTATGAGCCTCTCCCCTGAATAGAGGCATTTGAGCAAATATTGGTATGCAAAAGCTCACAGCAGCCCCAGGCACAATGGAAAGATCCTGAATTAACCCCTCATGATGAAGACATAGGTATTCTAATGCAACAGAATACCCAACCCTAAGAAGGACATACACTGCCACACCATTAGTACTGGAAGCTTTTTCAGTGAAGTTGTTAAGGCAAATTCACTGTAAGGATCCATGTATGTGCCAAAGGAAGAATAGAAAAACCCTGAAGAGCTAAAATTTACAAACTGATATCATCTAATCTGCAGAGAAAACATCTCACTTGATGCAGCACTGGGGGCATACTCCAGTAGACATGCCTTGGGACAGCTTAATGGAACATTTTCCTGTGTGCCTGTTAAAGAGGGTGGGGCAGTGAACAGTGAGTGTGTGTCTCTCTGTGTGTACCTGTGTATGTGAATTTGCTGTGTGTGTTTATGTGTGAGTGTGACTGTGTCTGTGTGTGAATTTGTGAATGTGTGTGATAAGTGTGTGCGTTTGTGTGTGTGTGTTGTGTGGATGAGTGTGTTGGTTTTAATGAGACCTTCTCCAGAGCCTGGGGTTTTTGCTTCCTGATAGATGATCTGGGATTTGTTTCTAAAGTGTGCCACTTTTGGAGAAAATTTGTCAATGTGCGTGGGCTTTGAGGTTTCCAATGCTTCATGCCATTTGAACTTTGATATGTGTTTTTCCTGCTTGAGATTTAAGATGGATTTTTAACTCCAGAGCTACTTTCTATCCTGCACAGGTCCAAAGTCCTCCTCATTTTCTGCCAAGTAACCTAGAACACTAATTTGCACCTGGAGAAGCAGCATGCCTGTCTTCTGATTTTTGGCAGGTGAAAAGGTGTCCATTTCGGTGTGGCCTTATTTTGTTAGAATGAAAATTGGAATCTGTAATCTCTTGTCTTGCTTGTCCCAGAGCCTCTATGGTCAAAGGCTCTGAAACCTAGAATAGGAGCATCATCTTCTCTAATGTGTACATGCTTACTTTCTTTCAAGCCTGCAGTTGCAGGGGGCAGTGTGGGAACTAGGTGACAGAGATGTAAGTGAACAGTCAGACTACTGGGGGGATTGGAACTTCCTGATTTCCACAGGAACTGGCTACTGGGAGAGAATGTTTTCGATGACACAGTGGTTCCCATGAAACCGGGAACAAGCCATTCTTTCCTGGTTACAGGTGCATTTGGAAAGGATACTCACAGACCCGAGAGGTCAGCCTACTAGACTGACACACAAAGGACATAGGTAGGTACAGGCAGCCAACCTGAGTGAGTGTATCAGCTGACCCTGTGAGTGTGCCCTGTGAGCCTTTGTGCTTGAACAGGAGATGTTCTAACTACTACTTTTTGAAGTAAAGCCTCAAGTATCACCCCCTGTCTCTTTGCCCTCAAATAACACCCCTTTGGTACCATCTTTGTCATTTCTGGCGCGGAAAGCTTGGTTGGCCAACATATGTACAAGGATGTCTCCTCTCTACTTGGCAGTACATGGCACTTTCAATATTGACACAATGACTACTTTTGTCTGACAGCACCTTAACCCTAGATAGCTGTGGGTTTTATTTCCTAGAGAGAACCTGGAAGCCATTTAAGGAGGAATTATATGGGGGGAGGTACCCAATGGTCTGGAGTCAGGACTTAGGTGTGGGTGGAGGGTCCTGACTTGCAGTTCCCTTGGAAGATTGTTGATGTCAAGTGGAGATACTCTCTGGGACTGGATATCTGAGACAGGAAACAAGAAAGGCCTCTAAAAGACAGCTGCCTCTACACTGGACATTAACCACAGTTAGGCAGACTGAGGTAAAATATCAGGGCAGTATGAACACAGGAGGAGAAGTCAGAATTTGTTCCTTCAAGAAGCATTATTTGTCTGTTTCTGAGATTTTACAGGACTCAGAGTTTTGTTAAGGACCAGCTGGGCATTACAGGGTGTGCAGTACTAGATAACCCGTGACTCAACAGCACATCTGGATCCCTCTGAGTATCTGTGCTCCTGTGTGTGAGCAATATACACTGGTCCTTTCTTGCACTATCATCAGACTGCCCATGTGTATGACTTTCTACGGGCAGGGAAGCCATTGTTAACATCTGGAGAAAATGTCAGTAAAGTTTGCACAGAGAAACTCTGTCCAAGTTCTTGATAAAAGTACTTAGGTTCCAGGACTGAAGCACCTGCTGAGACAAAGTTTTCAGTATTTCATCTCTCACGTTTCTCCTAGTGACTCTGGAGAAGATAATGTCATTTTCACCAGAAAGGTAACTATCACAAATTTCAGCAAACAGAAGGTTGGAAGTGGTGGCCTGGAGGCAAGTGAAAATACAGATAACATATAAGCTGTCTGCAGGAGAGACAAGAACTTTTATAGAGTAAAAGGACTACACAGACAGAATACACACTGGAGGTTAGGGGTGGAGTGTGGCCTGATATGAGTACACAAACATCTCTTTATGACTCTGTTACAAATGATGCGTTGATACCCTGGCTATTGAGCTTGAACACATAGTTAGTATTCCCAGGTAAGGTTTCTAACTGAAGTATGTAGTTCTGAGAATGGCCTGCCTGAGGAATGTTGAAGAATGGAAAAATATGCACAGGGTAGGAATGGTACATTCTCTAAGTGTAACTCACACATCAGTGATTTCTAAGGGTACCCTGTGAAGCATGGTCTCTGGATGGTGGGGAGCATGGTTGATCTTAATCGTTCTCATCCAGCATTGCTGAAGGGCATGTTTGAGGAAAGTCCAGCAAGAGTCAGTGTAATATAACTGAGGGGATTATGTTCTCTTTTGTGTCCTCAGAAGACACCTGTGTCACAAGGCCCAGGACTCCAAGAAGGTCACATCAGAGGAGGACAGCCAGCCCAGTTAGATGACACATCCTTATCAGAGGAAGGGTTCCTCTGGTGATACCTAAATTACCAAAATTTGCCTCCAGTTGTCAACCATGCATATTTAGTATTGCATCATCCAGCAGGTGTGGTCTGGGACACAACTAACACACTTTATGTTGATAGAAACTTAATGCATTGTGATATCAGAGTTGAAGTGATTAAGGCTTGGATGGGAATGTTATAGGAGAGACACTGCACATTTTCATTGTGGATAGGAGGCTAGCTTATACCACCAGTAGTTTATGAATACATAGGTTAGGACAGAATGGACTGAGGGATTGAGGAGAATGTCATTCACCCCCCATATTTCTGTAAGGTTCCTAATTTAGAAGAAAAGTACTGTGGTCTCTATGCTCTGTGTGCTCACACTCACAGAGGGTTTATGGGATAAAGGGGTTTCTAAGAAGAGCTGTGTCATAGGAGCCCTGAGTCCACATTGCTCTGCCTGACTGTATCTCCTAGTGCTTGAGTAATGGCAGGAATCAAAATTGCATCTTGGCGTGTCTTGGCGTGAACAGAAAGCCAGTGAGCACTTTTGGTTCTTCCTCTGTGTTTTAGTCCTTCTCACCAAGCACAGCATGTTTTGTTTTGTTTTTCCTTTTTTCTTTTTGTGATTCAGACAGATGTGGTTACTTTCAGGAATTGGTGACATACAGACTGCTCATAGGAAACTGGCTGGCTCAAAGCAGAAGCAGTCATAAACAGAGTAACCACCACCCTAATCACACCCACCTACCCACCCACACACACATGCAAGCACATACACAAACACACACACACACACACACACACACACACACACAAAGACACAGAGACAGAGACAGAGACAGTGAGACAGAGATGGAGACAGAGAGAGAGAGAGAAAAAGAGAGTGAGAAAAGAGAAGTATGAATTTCCACTGAGAAACCCAAGGAGAAAGGACTGTGTTGAGAGGGACAGTGTGGAGGAACATGAACAGGAGAGCTATACTACAGATGGAATTGCATACTACCAGACTTAGGGAGGGGCAAGTGACCATCCATATCATCAGGCAGTTGCTTTAGTTTCCTAACTGTCTAAGACATCATAGATTAAAAGTAGTGCACAGATGTTGTAGTCAGGAGAGGTCAGTGGTCTGGGATCTATTAAAGAACAGTTCCCATCACAGGCAGATATGGGTCTACTACAGCCTTGGCATTGCCGCAGGAGGTTGCACAGGTCCAACAGAGACACTTTTCTCACTGTCTGACGTCAGATCTTGGTAAGAGCCTGTAAGTTGGATATAAAACTCATAGATGTTTACAACTCTGTTGAAACATACGATTCACTATTGCAGCATTCAAGATTGTAAGAGTAAAACTGGCTGTGAAGCTGTCACTAAGACATAAATTTTATAAGGTGGGATATAGAAAAACAATTATGCATTATGAAAAATTATCACCTGTTTAGATATTGGGAGAGGACATTGGTAGTATGAAAGAAGAGTGAGGTTATTTATGCTCAGAAAATGTTTCTTGAGGAACTCTAGGTATATTAGTGCTAAGAGATATTACCTGTTGGATAGAAGACAGGAAGGGGTGGTGGGATGATTCTCAGGTGTGAGATATGGGATCCTGAAGAAGAAGAGAAATGATTACTGCTATGTGCAGGCAGCCATTCTCAGATGGAAGAGTTGCTGTTTTATCTAATGCAGAGCCCACTGAATATGGATAAACAAGGGCTGAGTGTACTTATCTGGCTATACCTTGGACAGTGACATAGGAGGGAAATGGGGTTTGGGGTTAGAAATTAAACAGGTGAGGGCATCTCAAAGTGTCATGTGCATAAATGTAAACAGAGTACTGCCTGTTAGGAGCCTAGATAAATATTGACTTAAACAAGCGAGAAATTTTCAGACTATTCATGGTAATGATTTGAAATTTGTTGAAATGCAGAGGAGCTTACTTAAATGTTATAAGTGGTATTACTATGCAAGTTACTGAATAAGATTCAGCATGTTGTCCTGTGACATGGATCAAGATTATGTTTGTGGGTACTCAACAGGCTTGATCTTGGAAATGACACAGAAAACTGAGTATGGAGTGACATTGTATAGAAAGCAGAAAGGGTGCTATGGGTCCTTGCCTAAACCGAGATAATGGCTCAAGCAGAGGACAGCATGGTGAACACAGGCAGGAACTCAGGATTTGGGACCTTACCAAAAGTCAGAAGTCAGTATTTCTAGGAACAACCAGACATGCTGGATTGTCATGAAATGTAAACAATATAGATCCTATCAGTTTTGGTAAACTGTTATCTTGTATAAATAATTTATTGATAGTCTAGACCAAGGAGGAGGAGTTGTTAATCATGGTACGGAGTGGGATGAGGTAAGCATTACCAGAAACCACCAAAAGTGATTTCCTTAGAGAAGGGTGGACTGGATGGAATTCTAGATACTGTCCAGTGCACAGGAGAACCCAATGGAACTAGTAATCCAAGAAGATATTAGTGTGGTAGAAGTTTGTGGTACTGGTTATGGGATCTAGAACAGATACAGCAGTGTTTGGGGAAAACAACAGTTCAGTGCAGGTTTCTAACAGGAGAACAATAAAATAAGAATAAGAAGTGATAGAGTGTAGGCTACACAGAGTGCCTGTAGATTATTGTAGGGGAAGTCATTGGAGAAGCATAGAAGTTAACTATGGTACAGGAGGCTTTTGAGATGAGTCTGAGCTTAGGGAATTGGGACCCTATTGTCTAGAGGTTGCTACTGCATAGGTCAGACAGACACACTAGCCAGGACTGTGGAACACAGCCCAGTTCTAAATGGATGTAGAAAACAAGCATATAGTGATGGATTGCATACTATGCTGAAGCCTGGAGGAGGACATTAGAAGTGTGGGTATGGAGTAATGTGATATAGGGAACAACAAAGTTCCTCTGTGTGTGTGCAGGTAGCATAATGACTGCATCCTCAGTTTTGGCTACAACTCTCCTACAAATGATGCATCTAGGCGATGACATGTGGTTTGTGGTTATGTAGAAACCTAGGTGGTGCTACAGTAAGGTACAGATGATAGGATACGCTAGCATATTGTCTGTTCAATGTTGGTTACATTCAGAAGATCTAGAAGATCAAATATCTGCTCTAAGTGATTAAAAAACGTGCTATCTCATGGAAGGGAACATAGGAAGTCTGGGTATATAGTTGGTATTATGGACATGTGGATATTATGTAGGACAGGTTCTGGCTGAAACCTGTATGCTGGATACAAAACACATTCCTATGCTGGGACTATGCTCCTGTGTGTGGAACACAATTGAAGAATAAGGTGTCCTATGGCAACAGCTAATACCCAAGTGTCAAAACTAGTCTGTGACACTGGCAGTGCAATATACGATTTATATGGTTGGATTTGAAAAACAAGTATGTAATGTGGAGGATAGTCACCTGGAAAGACAGTGAGGGAGGGTGTGATAAGTCTGAATAAGGAGTAGGGTTATGTATGCACAGAAAATATTTCCTGAGTAGGTGCAGGTAAGGTAGGTGCTAAAGGATTTTAGAGTTTTCTACAGGACAGGAAAGGGTGGTGAGATGCTGCTGCTGTTTGAGATTTGGGATCTGGAAGTAGACAAGAAGTGACCACTGCAAGGTGTAGGCAGCCATTTTAAGATGGAACAGGGAGTATTTTTATCAAGGTACTTCTCAGTGTATGTGGAAAAATAACTGAGTGTGAGGGTACTCAGCTGCCTAGACGTTGGAGAGTAATAAAACTGGGATATAGAAAATCTCGGTATGGGGCAGACAGGTGAGCATAGAATAAAGTCTCCTGTGTGTAAAAGTACATAGAAGACTACCAGGTGGAGAGATAGAGATAATTTGGCTACATTACGGACTATTCTGGGGATACATTATGGATTTGTTGAAGGTTTAGGACTCAATGCACGCTGTAGGTTGTAGGACTATGCAAAGTACTGGATAAGATTCAGCATGTTGTTTCTTGCCATCTATCAAGAGTGATATGTGCCACCTACATGGCCAGGCCATGCCCGAATCTCCCAGACTATTAAGTTTTTCTCAGACTCTCCTCCCTAGACCTCCTTCCTTAGATTTGTTTCTCAGTCAACAGAAGCCTTCCTTAGGGAAGATGTCAAAATGTACTTTATAGCCTGGTGTGCTTGCCAATGCCTATAGGACAGAAACCACATAAGATCCTAGGCCCCTAAGCTATAGAAACCCTCTTTGGCGCTGAGGTCACATGTACATTGCAAAAGAGCTTCTGTGTAGTTAGGTCCGGAATTTCATTCTGCACAGGTAACTGTCTTACCAGGGGACATTTTTTTTTCCAAAAAATTTACCACACTTAACAGTGTCTAAAATAAACTACCTGAGGTCACACACTAGAAACTTGAACCAACACCTTCTATCAAAGGCATGTTGGAAAGGATTTCCTTTTTGCTTCATTAGAATGGCTACTCTGGCTGTCATGACATTTGGACCTTATAGTCTACACCACTCTGTGGGGATCTGCAGCCTTCCACCCCTGGACCCCAGACCCTGCTCTTTGCCCCTGCACCTCACCTCACAGGCCAAGCTTGGCTCAACCATGCAGGAGCCTAATCTTCCCCCTTACACACACACACACAGATTTTCCAACACAGGACTTCACCAAAGCATCCTCTAAGAACCTGCCATCTACCAGGACAGTCCTATTTCAACATACTCTCCTCAGGAACCTATTTCTCTTGAGAAGAAGGTAACTTCCTCTGCCACCACCTGCCTCCAGCCTTGTGCTTTCTGAGAGTCTTGAATAAAACATATGTAGGCAAAAGGGCACAGCAATTAGGCCCAACTGGTGCACTAACATGAGGGCATAGCTGGCATGGGTGGTAGGTGCTATAGGCTAAGCTTGAGTACACAGCAGTTGTACATGCGTCAGTCTGGCCCTGTATGAGGTCCCTCAGAAATTTCCCATAGTTGAGATTGACCCAACAAGCCCCCTTGTGTGTGATGGGCCAAAAACTAAACGTTGGTGTAGAAGGACCAAAACAGATGAATGGGTGTCCTGGGGGTGGTCTGTAAACTCAAGAGGTAGGGCTAGGAGGTGCTCTTGCAACAAATGAGTGCAATAATCACCCATGCCTGGCTCAGAACCTCCTGCTGTCATGCATGCAATGGCCTAGGTTAAATCAGGTATGGAGACTGACACCTTGCTCATCATGCGGTCTAAGGCTGAACCACAGAGTACCCAGATGTCCCATCTTGACCAAAGGATATCTATGGGGCAATGGGGAATTGAGACTCAGGACATCATGGGCTATCCTGGGCCTCAATACCTCAGCACAAACTTAGGTGTACAGGAGCCATGATGAAGCCCCGAGATCCTCCATACCATGAAGATGGGTCACTCCTAGTTAGGCTGCCCAGAAAATACACATCTCTGCATTGGGAAGAGTAAGGACCGCAATAATATATGCTGCTCTGAGTGTGGCAGGCCAGGGGTGAGGGCAGGAGGAGGAGTGAGGAGCAGGAGAGGGAGAGGAACCTTTGGGTGCTGCATTTGCATATGCAGGAAGCAGGGACCACCTGAGAATTGAAACATGTGAACAGGAAACTCTGTTTCTAAGGCCTAGGAAGGACCTGAACACTCACAACCCTTGTTTAAATGGTTCCACCCGTCGAAATATGGGCCATGGGAGAATGTCTGCAATACATAGACAGGGTCCCTAGACTCTTCTCCAGATACATGTTATCCTTCCCACTCCCTCTGATGCCGCTGTGGTCCTCCTTGGAAAACCTCCAGGATCTCTTTCTATGTGATGGGAAATTCAGGTTCCAGAAGTCCCCTTATGGACCTAGATGGTATCCAAGTACCGAATGCCACAGCTATAGGGAGATATACCTCACAGCAATCCTCCCAAAGTCCTCTATCCCTCGAGAGTGGTCACAGCCTGAGTGACTTCACGTCCATAAGTATAAGACCCAGTCACTCAGCTAGGGAAATACATCTCACTGCAAACTCAAAGATCACCATCCCTCTAAGGTGGGCACAGCTAGTGAGACATCACTTCCTGAAGGGTTCTATACTGGATCCTGATACTAAGTCACTCATCTAGATAGAAAAAAAAAAAAAAAACCACAGGAAACACTGCTCGAAAAAAAAAATCTCTCTCAGCCTAGAGGGCAGGCACAGCTACCAATATCACATCCTAAAGGGTCCCATTTCAAATAAGCTCAAGTGTGGACATGTGGATCAAAAGATCAGGTGTAGCACACTAAGACCTCAGAAAGAGCCATGAGAAGACCCTGACTACCTCCTCAGGCAACAATGGCTGCCTGGCCCACTCCTCTCACACCCTGTATCCCTCACAAACTGTTTCTAGACCATCATCCTGGGGCCTAGGCCATGTGGACTTCAGGCTCTAGACATCAGTTCAGGAAATGACCCTGGGTCCAAAAACCTGTTCACTAACCTAGAGGAGCACACTTCCCTACTGTTGCCCAGAACCCTGCTTCCCCTTGTGAGGGTGACCACAGCTTACTGGACCTCCCTTTGTGGAGGATTTTTGTCTCTGTGGAAAAACAAAGACATAAAATATGAGTTCCTATCATCGTCCTTTCCTCGGTCAGGGCAACTTGCAATCAAGCATGTATAAATGGGAAATTGTGCTCCTCAGGTCTGGAAGGAACTGTAACAACCACATACCTGTTTTAAGTAGGACCAACTGTGGAATTGTGGTTCTGGATGAATGTAACCCAATCCCAAGGACTTCAGCAATTGCTCTGTAACAGATGCATAGTCCTGCAAGCACGCAAAATGCTATGCCTGCTCAACTCATATCCTGCATTGTATCAAAACCTTCCCACATCACCCTTGCTCACCTCTTCAACTCCACTGTGCAATTCAGGCTCCACAGGTCTACCTCAGGGACTATCCTGGGTCCCAATACCTAGGCCATGTGGATTTCACCTACAGTGACATTCATAACTCAACACTATCCCTGAGACCTTCTTTCTCCTCCAGGGAGGTGCCAGGTATTTCTTACACTGGGAAAATATTCTACATCTATGCTGTGTGTGAGCCTGGAAAACAATGCTGTTCCATCTTTCACAACCCCCACCAGCACCACTACCACCATATAGCCAACCCCCAGCCCCCACTAAGCATGTATGCTTGTCTTGGAGCTTTCAGTTGTGCAGACATAAATTGGGAACTCACCTAGGTTGGGCCAAAGGTGACCCAATCACCTATGTTCCCCATTTTCAATGTCCTCACATATGGAAGTATGGACCCGTGCAGATTCTCTGGAATACACAGAGGGTGCTGAGAGAGCCTTGTAAAAGGTCGTTAATTTCCACAGAGGTATTTAGGCTCTTTTTCCCAGACCTTGGATTCTCTAACAGCTTCACAAAGCTTTGGCAGACAGCCTTTCTTGAGTCTGTCCATCTAAGGTAGATGAGATGACATCATGTGCCCTAATACCTAGTCAGTCACCTATAGAGAAAAGCTTCCGGACAATCTCCAAGATCCTCCTTTTCTAGGATTAGTCCTCACATGCATAAGCTAGAGATGCTGGCCTCTATTGAATAGCAGGTGGCTATGCATAAGACTAGCTGAAGGTGCTCCTAAATAATCCCACCCAGCAATCACAGGATTATAATTTGGGAATTGAAGATGTGCATGCTTAACTGGTTTCTGTGGTTGTGTAAGTGCCCTGGGTCCTAGTAAAGTCCTTCTGTCTAAGTTTTACTCTTGCCTGTTTCTCTGGAGGAACCATGTTTCTAGGGAAAACTGAAAAGTACACAAGGGACATAGACAGGAGGTCCTCAGTACCCAAGGTATAGTCTTGTGCATAGACTTTCTTAGACTGTAGTGCTTATGGTCCCCTTTCTGATTGCCTCCAGGAGTTTTGTCCAATCAGAGGAGTAAATAATACTGATGTCCATCACAGTATTGTTCATCTAGGGCTCAGACACTTCCTGGTGCTCTGGTCCTTTCACAAAGGCACCATGAGCACCATACCTCACCACCAATCAATCATCAGTGCATTTCTGGAGCATGTGAAATCCCGACCTTGAGGAGGGAATTTTCAATGCCTTATCTAATATGGGGAGGAACTTTGTGTACACCAGAACGGGAAATGTTATATCAGCTCATCATACAGTCACTCCAATCCTCGGTCTATGAGACTCTCCCCTGAATAGAGGCCTTTGAGCAAATATTGCTATGCAAAAGCTTACAGATTAGACAGGTGCAGTAGAATGATCCTGAATTCACCCCTCATGATGAAGAGATGCCCCAAGCACGTATGCTCATGCAACAGAATACTCAAACCTAAGAAGGAAATACACTGCCACTCAATGAATATTGGAAGCTTTTTTCAGTGAAGTTGTTCAGGCAAAAGGCACAGTAAGGATCCATGTATGTGCCAAGGGATGAACAGAAAAACCCCGAAGAGCTGAAATTTCCAAGCAGATATCATCTAATCTGCTGACAAAACATCTCACTGGATGCAGGGCTGGGTGCATAGAGCAGTAGTCATGCCTTGGGACAGCTTTATGGAACATTTTCCTGTGTGCCTGTTGAAAAGGGTGAAGGGTGGGCAGTATGTGTCTCTGTGTGTGTGCATGTGTGTACATGCATTTGTTGTGTGTGTGTATGTGTGATCTTGACTGTGTCTGTGGGTGAATTTGTGAATATGTGTGATAAGTGTGTGTGATAAGTGTGTGTGTGTGTTTGTGTGTGTGTGTGTGTGTGTGTGTGTGTGTGTGTGTGTGTGTGTGTTGTGTGGATGAACGTGTTGGTTTTAATGAGACATAGTCCACAGACTGGGGTTTTTGCATATTTGCTTCCTGGTAGATGACACTGTTTGGGATTTGTTTCTAAAGTGTGCCACTGTTGGAAAAAAAATATGTCACTGGGGGTGGGCTTTGAGGTTTCCAAAACTTCCTACCATTTGAAGTTTGATCTGTGCCCTTCCTGCTTGAAGTTTAAATGGATTTTTTTTCCGCAGCTGCCACGTGAACTCATGAGCTACTTTCAGTCCTGCACATATCCTGCAAACTGACCCAGAACACTAATTTGAACCTGGAGAAGCAGCACGCCTGCCTGATGATTTCTGGCAGGTGAAAGTTATCCTTCTCAGATGTGGCCTTATTATGATAAAATGCAAATTGGAATCTGTCATCACTAGACTTGCCTTGTCCCAGAGCCTTTATGGTCAAAGACCATGTACCCTAACATAAGAGCATCATCTTCTGTAGTGTGTGAATGCTTACTTACTTGCATGCCTGGAGTTGCAGGGAGTAGTGGAGGAACTAGGTGACAGAGATGGAAATGAACAGTCAGACTACTGGGGGATTGGAACTTCCTGATTTCTACAGAAACTGGCTACTGGGAGAGAATGTTATCTATGACACTGTGGTTGCCATGAAAACAGGAACAAGCCATTCTTTTCTGGTTACACGTGCATTTAGGAAGGCTACTCACAGACCAGAGAGGTGAGACCACTAGACAGACACACAAAGCACATAAGTACGTACAGGCAGCAAACTTGAATGAGTGTGAGAGCTGACCCTGTAAGTGTGCCCTGTGAGCCTGTGTGCTTGATCATGGGACAGGTGAGGGTCTCAATCTTAATTTCAGAACTGAAGCCCCAAGTACCATGCCCTGTGTCTTTGCCCTCAGGTGACACACCTTTGATGCCATCTTTGTAGTTTCAGGCCTGAAAGCAAAGTTGGCCAACACATGTACAGGGATGTCTCCTCCCTGCTTTGCAACAATTGATACTGGTGCTATTGACAGAATGACTACATTTGTCTGAGAGCACCTTAACCCTAGATAGCTGTGGCTTTTGTTTCCTAGAGTGAAGCTGGATACATTTAAGGAAGAGTTATATGGGGAGAGGTACTCAATGGTCTGGAATCAGGACTTAGGTGTGGGTGGAGGGTGCTGACCTGCAGTTCACTTGGAGGATTGTTGATGTCAAGTGGTGATACTCTCTCACCCTGGATACTTGACACAAGAAGCAAGAAAGGCCTCTAAAAGACAGCTGCCTCTACACTGGACACTAACCACAGTTAGGCAGACTGAGGTAAAAAATCAGGGCAATATGAACACAGGAGGAGAAGTCAGACTTTGTTACTTCAAGAAGAATTTTTTGTCTGTGTCTGAGATTTTACGGGACTCAGTGTTTTGTTAAGGACCAGCTAGGCATTACAGGGTGTGCAGCAACAGATAACCCCTGACCCAACAGCACATCTGGATCCCTCTTAGCATCTCTGCTCCTGTGTGTGAGCAATATACACTGGGCCCTTCTTGCACCCTCTCATCAGACTGCCCCCCACCCATGTGTATGACTGTCTACAGGCAGGGAAGCCATTGTTCCCATCTGGAGAAAATGTGAGTTAAGTTTGAACAGAGCGACTCTGTGCAAGTTCTTGATACTTAGGTACTTAGGTCCCAGGGCAAAAGCACCTGCTGAGACAAAGTTTTCAGCATTTCATCTCCCGCACTTCTCCTAGTGCCTATGGAGAAAATAGTACTCTTTTCACCAGAAAGGCAACTGTCAAATAAATGTCAGGAAAATTTTGTTGAAATTAGTGGCCTGGATGCAGGTGATAATACTGATAATGTTTAAGCTGTCTTCAGGAGGGACAAGGACTTTTATATGCCCTAGAGTAAAAGGCATACAAAGACAGAATACACACTGGAAGTTGGGGGTGGAGTGTGTCCTGATATGAGTACACACACATCTCTTTATGACTGTCTTACAAATGCTGCATGGATACCCTGGCTAGTGGGCTTGAACACACACTTGGTATTCCCATGTATGTTTTCTAACAGAAGTATGTAGGTCTGAAAATGGCTTGCCTCATGGTGGGTAAAGATTGTACAGGACTACACAGTGTAGTAAGGGTGCATTCTCTAAGTGTAACTTACACATCAGTGATTTCTAAGGGTACCCTGTGAAGCATGGTCTCTCTATGGGGTGGAGGGCATGGTTGAGCTTAATGGTTCTCATTCAGCCTTGCTGGAGGGCATGTTTGAGGTAAGTCCAGCAAAGTCAGCCTAATGTAATGGAGACTTTATGTTTTCCTTTATGTCTGCAGGAGACACCTATGTCACAAGGCCCAGGACTCCAAGGGGGTCACATCAGAGGAAGCCAGCCATCCCTGTTAGATGACACATCCTTATCAGATGTCTACAATACATATTTAGTATTGCATCATCCAGTAGGTGTGGTCTGAGACACAACTAACCTATTTTATGTAGATAGCCACTTAAGGCATTGTGATGTCAGAGTTGAGGTGAGGAAGGCTTGGATGGGAAATGTTACAGGAGATACACTGCATATTTGCATTGTGAATAGGGGGCTTGTATTTACAACCAGCAGTTTATGGATACAGAGGTTAGGAAGGAAAGGACTGAGGGATTGAGGAGAATGTCATTTACCCTCCCTCATATTTCTGTAAGGTTAAGAATTCAGAAGAAAAGCTCTGTGGTCCCTATGCTCTTTATGCTCACATTCACAGAGGGGACATGAGATTATGTGGGTTTTTAAGAAGAGCTGTGTCACAAGAGCTCTGAGTCCACATTGCTCTGCCTGACTGTGCCTCCTGGTCTCTGAGTAATGGCAGGAATCAAAACTGCAACTTGGGAGAGAAAAATGAACAAGAGATGAATGTGAGCACTTTGTGTTTCTTCCTCTGTGTTGTAGTCCTTCTTGCCAAGCACAGCAAGTCTCTTTTGAGATTCAGACAGATGTGGTTTCCTTCAGGAATGGGTGACATGCACAGTGCTTATAGGATACTGTCTGGTTCAAGGCAGAATTAGGCAGGAACTGTAGTCACCACCCTAATACTTCTTGCACACACACACACACACACACACACACACACACACACAGAAACAGAGACAGAGACAGTGAGACAAAGATAGAGTCAGAGAGAGAGAGAGAGAGAGAGAGAGAGAGAGAGAGACATAAAAGAGAGAGAAGAAAAGGTTGACATTCCACTGTCAAGACAAAGGAGAAAGGACTGTGTTGAGAGGGACAGTATGGAGGAACATGAACAGGAGAGCTGTACTACAGATGCGATTGCATACTACCAGACTTAGGGAAGGGCAAGTGACCATCCATGTCATCAGGTAGTTGCTTTAGTTTCCTAACTTTCTAAGACATTATGGATTAAAATTAGTGCACAGATGTTGTAGGCAGGAAAGGTCAGTGGTCTGGGATCTGTTATAGGAACAGTACCCAGCACAGGCAGATATGGGTGTGCAGGGTCTACTACAGCCTTGACATTGCCGCAGGAGGTTGCACAGGTCCAACAGAGACACTTTTCTCACTGTCTGCCGTCAGATCTTGGTAAGAGACTGTATGTTGGATATAAAACTCATAGATGTTTACAACTCTGTTGAAACATATGATTAACTATTGCAGCATACAAGATTGTAAGAGTAAAATTAGCTGTGAAGCTGTCACTAAGACATAAATTTTTAAGGTGTGGTGTAGTAAAACAATTTTGCATTATGGAAAATTTCACCTGTTTAGACATTGGGAGAGGACATTGGTAGTATGAATGAAGAGTGAGGTTATATATGCACAGGAAATGTTTCTTGAGGAACTCTAGGTATATTAGTGCTAAGAGATATTACCTGTTGGATAGAAGACAGGAAGGGGTGGTGGGATGATTCTCAGGTGTGAGATGTGGTATCCTGAAGAAGAAGAGAAATGATTACTGCAATGTGCAGGCAGCCAGTCTAAGATGGAAGAGTTGCTGTTGTATCTAATGCATAGCCCACTTAATATGGAAAAACAAGCGCTGAGTATGGGGGTACTTATCTGGCTATACCCTAGAAATTGACATGGGAGGAAAATGGGGATTTGAGGTTAGAAAGTAGACAGGTGAGGGCATCTCAAAGTCTCATATGTAGATATAGATTTAAGTATAGTATTGCCTGTAATGAGCCTAGATAAACTTTGCGTATAATACCTGGGAGGTTTTTCGACTATTCAGGGTCCAGATTTGAAATTTGTTGAAACATAAAGGAGCCTACTAATATGATATAGGTGGTAGAACTATGCAAGGTACTGGATAAGATTCAGCTTGTTGTAGTGAGACATGGATCAAGATTATTTTAGTGGGTACTCAGCAGGCTTGATCCTGGAAATGATATAGAAAAATGAGTATGCAGTGACATGGATTAGAAACTAGAAAGGGTGCTATGTTTCCTTGAAAAACCTATATATTGGCTCAAGCACAGGACAGCATGTGGAAAATAGGAGCTCAGGATTTGGCACCCTACAAAAGACAGAAGTCAATACATCTGAGAACAAGCAGATATGCTAGGCTGTCATTAAATGTTCTAAACAGTCTATATCCTACTAGTTTTGGGAAATATTTATCTTTTATAAATAATTGTCAGAGAGTCTAGACCAAGGAAGAGGAGAGGTTAATCATGGTATGGAGTAGGATGCATTAAGCTGCACCAGAAACCACCAAAAGTGATTTTCTCAGAGAAAGGTGGACTGGATGGAAGTCTAGATACTGTTCAGTGCACAGGAGAATCCGATGGAACTATTAATCTTAGAAGATGTTAGTGTGGTAGAAGGGTTTTTTACTGGCCATGGAATCTAGAGCAGATACAGCAGTGTTTGGGAATACAACAGTTCAGTGCAAATTTTACTCAAAATGCTGTACCCAGCAGGAGAACAATAAAATAAAAATAAGAAATGATAGACTGTAGGCTACACAGAGTGCCTGTAGATGGATTATTGTAAGTCAAGTCATTGGAGAAGCCTAGAAGTTAGCTACATTGCAGGAGGCTTGTGAGATGAGTTTGAGCTTAGGGAATTGGGACCCTGCTTTCTAGAGGTTGCCTCTGCATAGTTCAGACAGACACACTAGCCAGGACTGTGGAACACAGCCCAGTTCTAAATGGATGTAGAAAACAAGCATATAGTGATGGACTGCATCCTCTGCTGAAGCCTTAAGGAGGATATTAGAAGTGTGGGTATGGAGTAGTGTGTAATAGCAAGCAAAAAGTTCCTCTGTGTGCAGATAGCATAATGAGGGCATCCTCTGTATTGGCTGCAACTTACTGGACTTCCCTTTGTAGAGGATTTGTCCTCTGTGGAAAAAGAAGGACATAAGATATGAGTTCCTATTCTCTCCCTTTCCTTGGTCAGGCCCACTTGCAATCAAGCACGTGTGAGTGGGAAATTGTCCTCCTCAGGCCTGGAGGGAATTGAAACTCCCACATACCTGTTTTCAGTAGGTCCAACTGTGGAAGTGTGGTTCTGGATGAATATATCTTATGCCCCAGGACTTCAACAAGGGCACTGTGGCAGATCCATAATACTTCTGCAAGCACCAAAATGTTATGCTTTCTCAGCTCACACTCAGCATGGTATCAAAACCTTCCCAGATCACCCTTGTTAGCCTGCTCTACTCCACTGTGGAATTCAGGCTCCACACTTCCACCTCAGGGAACATCCTGGGTTCCAATATCTAAGCATTCACCTACTCTGACATACATACCTCAACACAAGCCCTGAGAATTTCTTTCTCCTCCAGGGTAGTGTCAAGTATTCCTTACATTGGGCAAGTATTCTACAACTCTGCTGTGTGTGAGCCTTGAAAACAATGCTGTTCCATCTTTCACAACCCCCACCAGCACCACTACCACGTTCTGCAGAAGCATCCAGTCTCTTCTTCCTACTTCTTAGAGTCCCTAACATCTTCACAAAGCTATCCCAGGCAGCTTTTCTTGACTTTTTTCAGTCTAAGGTGGAAGGGAGGCCTATGATGTCACCTCATGGTGACTACTACCTCACTTGTAGAGAAACTCACCTATGGAGTCACTGACCTATAGAGAAAAGCATCAAGACATTCAACAAAAGCCTCCTTTTCCAGGATTAGTCCTCACATGCACAAGGTAAAGATGCTGACCTCTATAGAATAACAGGCAGCCATGCATAAGACTAGCCAAAGGTGCTCCTAAGTGACCCCCATCCAGCAATCACAGGAGTATAACTTGGGGTTTGAAGATGTGTGTGCTTGACTGGAGTCTGTGGTTGTGCAAGTGCACTGCACTGGGCCCTAGCAAAGCCCCCCTGTTTAAGCATTACTCATGGCTGCTTCTCTGGAGGACCCATATTTCCAGTGAAAACAGCAAAGAACTCATGGGGCAGAGACAGGAGGTCATCACTACCTGAGGTACAGTCATGTGGGAAGACATTTTTGGACTGCAGTATTTAGGGTCCCTTTTCTGATTGCCTCCAGGAGCTTTATCTAAACAGAAGAGTAAATAAGACTCATGTCCATCACAGTATTGCTCAGCTTGGACTCTGACACTTTCTGCTGCTTCTGTCCTCCCACAAAGGCACCATAGGCATCATGCCTTACCACCAATCATCTGTGCATTCCTAGAGCATATGAAATCCAGATCTTCCTGAAGGAATTTTCAATGCCTTATCTAATGTGGGGAGGAATTTTGTGTTCATCAGAATGGGAAATGTTATATCAGCCTATGACACAGTCACTTCACCCCAAGGTCTATGAACTTCTCCCCTGAATAGAGGCATTTGAGCAAATATTGGTAGGCAAAAGCTCACAGCAGCCTCAGGCAAAATGATGAGATCCTGAATTAACCCCTCATGGTGAAGTGATAGGCCAAGCATGTATGCTCATGCAACAGAATACCCAACCTTAAGAAGGAAATACATTGCCACTCCACGAATATTGGAAGCTTTTTCAGTGAAGTCATTCAGACAAAAGACACTGTAAGGATCCATGTATGGATCGAACAGAAATACGCTGAGGAGCTGAAATATCCATGTTGATATCATCTAATCTGCTGAGAAAATATCTCACTGGACGCAGAGTTGAGTGCATACACTAGTAGTCATGCCTTGGGACAGCTTAATGGAAAATTTTCCTGTGCGCCAGTTGAAGAGTGTGTTGGGGTGGGCAGTAAGTGTGTGTATCTCTGTGTGTGCACCTGTGTACATGCATTTGTTGTGTGTGTGTGTATGTGTGAGTTTGACTGTGTCTGTGTGTGAATTTGTGAATGTGTGTGATGTGTGTGTGTGTGTGTGTGTGTGTATGTGTGTGTGTGTGTGTGTGTGTGTGTGTATTGTGTGGATGAGTGTGTTGGTTTTAATGAGACATCCTCCAGAGCCTGGGGTTTTTGCATACATGCTTCCTGACAGATGGCCCTGTTTGGGATTTGTTTGGGAAGTGTACCACAGTTGGAGTAATTATGTCACTAAGGGTGGGCTTTGAGGTTTTGAAAACTTCCTGCCTTTTGAAGTTTGATATGGGTACTTCCTCCTTGACATTTAAGATGCATTTTGAACTCCTGAGCTATTTTCTGTCCTGCACAGGTCCAAGATCCTCCTCATTTTCTGCCACCTAGAACACTACTTTGCACCTGGAGAAGCAGCATGCCTGCCTTCTGAATTCTAGCAGGTGAAAAGGTATCCTTTTCAGATGTGGCCTTATTATGATAAAATGCAAATTGGAATATGTCATCTCTTGTCTTGCATTGTCATAGAGCCTCTATGGTCAATGGCCCTGCACCCTAGAATAGGAACACCATCTTCTCTAGTGTATGCATGGTTACTTTCTTTCAAGCCTGCAGCTGAAGGGCATGGTGTCGGGACTAGGTGACAGAGATGTAAGGGACAGTCAGACTCCTGAAGGGTATTAGTACTTCCTGATTTCCACAAGAAACTGGCTACTGGGAGAGAATGTTTTCTATGACACTGTGGTTTCCATGAAAATGGGAACAAGCCATTCTATCCTGGTTACAGGTGCATTTGGAAAGGATACTCACAGACCGGAAAGGTGAGCCCACTAGACAGACAGACAAAGCACGTAAGTAGGTATAGGCAGCCAACATGAGTGCGTGTGTGAGCTGACCCTGTGAGTGTGCCCTGTGAGCCTGTGTGATTTGTCATGGGACAGGAGATGTTCTCACCACTATTTTTTGAAGTGAAACCCCAAGTACCATGCCCTGTGTCTTTGCCCTCAGGTGACACCTCTTTGGTGACATCTTTGTAGTTTCAGGCCCTGAAAGCAAAGTTGGCCAACACATGTACATGGATGTCTCCTCTTGGCTTGGCAGTAATTGGCACTTGTGCTCTTGAAAGAAGATCTACATTTGTCTGACAGCACCTTAAACGTAGATAGCTGTTGCATTTGTTTCCTAGAGAGAAGCTGGAAGCCATTTAAGGAGGAGTTATATGGGGGGGGGGGGAGGTACCCAATGGGCTGGGGTCCAGACGTAGGAGAGGGAGGAGGGTGCTGACATGCAGTTCTCTTGGGGGAATGTTGATGTTAAGTGGTGATACTCCCTGGGCCTAGATACCTTTCACAGGAAGCAAGAAAGGCTTCCAAAAGACAGCTGCCTCTTTATTGGCCACTTATCACAGTTAGGTAGACTGAGGTAAAAAAAAAAAAATCTCGGCAATATGAACACCTGAGGAGAGGTAAGACTTTGTTCTTTCAAGAAACATTTATTTGTCTGTGTCAGAGATTTTACAGGACCCAGAGTTGTATTAAACACCAGCTGGGCAATACAGGGCATGCAGCAACAGTTAACCAGTGACCCAACAGTACATCTGGATCCCTCTTAGCATCTCTGCTCCTGTGTGTGAGCAATATACACTGGGCCCTTCTTGTACCCTCTTATCAGACTGTCCCCCACCCCTGTGTATGTCTGTCTACAGGCAGGGAAGCCATTGTTCCCATCTTGAGAAAATGTGAGTAGAATTTGCAAAGAGCAAATGTTCAAGTTCTTTATTAAAAGTACTTAGGTCTCAGGAGAAAAGCAACTGCTGAGACAAAGTTTTCAGGATTCAATCCCCCACACTTTTCCTAGTGGCTATGGAGGTGATAGTGCTGTTTTCACCAGAAAGGTAACTACCACAGAAATTTCAGCAAACAGTTGATTGTAAGGACTGTCCTGGAGGCAGGTGATGCCCAAAACGCGAGAGGCAGGTGACAATACAGTAAACATTTAAGCAGTCTGTAGGAGAGAAAACAACTTTTAATGCCCTAGAATAAAAGGCCTACATAGACAGAATACACACTGGTGGTTGTGGGTAGAGTGTGGCCTGGTATGAGTACACACACATCTCTTTATGACTGGGTTACAAATACTGCATGGACACCCTGGCTAGTGGGCTTGAACACACACTTGGTATTCTCAGGTATGTTTTCTAATAGAAGTATGCAGGCCTGAGAACTGCCCTCCTGAGGAAAGGTGAAGGATAATGTACAGGCCTGCAGAGTGTTGGTAAGGTGCATTTTCTAAGTCTAACTAAAATATCTGTGATATCTAATGGTACCTTGTGAAGCATGGTTTCTGGATGGTGGTACTCTGGTTGAGCTTGATAGTTCTCAATCAGCCTTGCTGGAGAGCATGTTTGAGAAAAATCCAGCAAAGTCAGCCTAATGTAACTGAGGGGCTTATGTTTTCCTCTGTGTCTTCAGGAGACACCTGTGTCACAAGGCCCAGGACTCCAAGGAAATCACATCAGAGGAAGACAGCCAGCCCTCTTAGATGAAACATCCTTATCAGAGGAAGGGTTCCTTTGGTTATACCTAAATTTGGCTTCAATTGTTCACTATACACATTTAGTATTGCATCATCCAGCATGTGTGTCCTGAGATACAACTAACCACCTTTGTGTACATAGCCACTTTATGCATTGTGATATCAGAGTTGAGGTAAGCAAGGCTTGGAAGGGAATGTTACAGGAGAAACACTACACATTTGCCTTGTGAATAGGGTGCTATCATTTTCAACCATTAGTTTATGGATACAGAGGTTATTAAGGAAAGAACTGAGGGATTGAGGTGAATATTGTTTACCCACCATATTTCAATAAGGTTACAAATACAGAAGAATAGTTCTGTGGTCCCTATACTCTGCGTGCCCACACTCACAGAGGGGACATGGGAAAATGGAGACTCCCAAGAAGAGCTGTGTCACAGGAGTCCTGAGTCCACATTGCTCTGCATGCCTGTGCCTCCTGTTGCCTGAGTAATGGCAGGAAAAAAAATTGTATCCGGGTTTGAACAGAGAAAAAGAGTGGCATGTGAGCCCTTTGTGATTCTTTCTCTGTGTTGTAGTCCTTCTCACCAAGCACAGCATGTCTCTTTTGAGTTTCAGACAGATGTGGTTTCCTTCAGGAATGGATGATATGCACACTGCTCATAAGAAACTGGCTGGCTCAAGGCCAAAGAAGTCAGGAACAGAGTAGCCACCACCCTAATCCCATGCACATACACACACACACACACAACAACAACAACAACAACAACAACAACACACATAGAGGGACAGAGAATGAGACTGTGAAACAGTGATAGGGTCAGAGAGACAGACAAATAAAACAGAGATAAACAGAGAGAGGAGAAGAAAAACTATGAGATTCCACTGAGATGCCCAAGAAGGAAGGACTATGTTGAGAGGGAGAGTATGGAGGAAGATGAACAGGAGAGTTATGCTACAGATGCAATTGCACACTACCAGACTCAGGGAAGGGCAAGTGACCATCCATATCTTCATGTAGCTGCTTTAAGTTCTTAAGTGTCTAATACATTATGGATTAAAAGTAGTGCACAGATGTTTTAGGCAGGAGAGGTCAGTGGTCTGGGATCTATTATAGGAACAGTGACCATCACAGGCAGATATGGGTGTGCAGGGCCTACTACAGCTTTGAGATTGCAGCAGGGAGGTTGAACAGGGAGACACTCATCTCCCTGTTTGACCTTCAGATCTAGGTAAGAACCTGCATGTTGGATATAAAATGGGAATATATTACAGCTCTATTGAAACATATAGTTCACTATTGCAACATCCATGATTGTAAGGGTCAAATTGGCTATGAAGCTGTCAGTGAGATATGTTATATAAGGTGGGATGTAGAAAAACATATGCATATTGGGGATAATTATTCTCTGCTTAGATATTGGGAGAGGACATTGGTAGTATGAATGAAGAGTGAGGTTATTTATGCACAGGAAATGTTTCTTGAGGAACTCTAGATATATTAGTGCTAAGAGATATTACCTGTTGGATAGAAGACAGGAAGGGGTGGTGGGATGATTCTCAGGTGTGAGATGTGGGATCCTGAAGAAGAAGAGAAAGAAATGATTACTGCAATGTGCAGGCAGCCAGTCTAAGATGGAAGAGTTGCTGTTGTTTCTAATTCAGAGCCCACTGAATATGGAAAAACAAGTGCTGAGTGTGGGGGTACATATCGGGCTATACCCTGGAAAATGACATGGTAGTGAAATGGAGATTTGGGGTTAGAAATTAGACAGGTGAGGGCATCTCAAAATGTCATATGTAGAGATAGATTTAAGTATAGTACTGCCTGTTAGGAGCTGAGATAAACATTGCCTATAATAGAGAGATAGATTTTTGGACTATTCAGGGTCCAGATTTGAAATTTGTTGAAACATAAAGGAGCCTACTAAAATGATATAGGTGGTAGGACTATGCAAGGTACTGGATAAGATCCAGCATGTTGTAGTGAGACATGATCAAGATTTTGTTAGTGGGTGCTCAACAAGCTTGATCCTGGTAATGACACTGAAACCTGAGTTGAGAGTTTGATTGTATAGAAAGCAGAAAAGGTGATAGGAGACCTTGCAGAAACACAGATATTGGTTTGAGCACAGGAGAGTATTGTCAAAATAGGCAAGACCTCAGAATTTGGGATGTTACCAAAAGACAGAAATCAATACTTCTAAGAACAAGCAGATATGCTAGGATTGTCATTAAATGTTCCAAATAGTTTAGATTCTACTAGTATTGGGAAATATTTATCTTGTATAAATAATTAATCAAGAGTCTAGATCAATGTGGAGTAGGGGTGGTTAATCATGGTATGGAATGGGCTGAAGTAAGCAGCAGCAGAAACCACCAAAAGTGATTTGCTCAGAGAGGGGCAGACTGGATGGAAGTCTAGATACTGTCCAGTGCACAGGTGAAAACGATGGAACTAGTAATCCTAGAAGATGTTAGTGTGGTAGAAGGGTGTGGTACTGGCTATGGGATATAGAGCAGATACAGCAGTGTTTGCAAAATCAGCAGTTCCATGCATGTTTTACTAAAAAAGCTGTACCCAGCAGGAAAACAACAAAATAAGAATAAGAAGTGATAGAGTGCAGGCTACACAGAGTGCCTGTAGATGGATTATTGTAGGGTAAGTCATTGGAGAAGCATAAAGGTTAGCTACAGTGCAGGTGCTTGTGAGATGAGTTTGAACTCAGGAAATTGAGAACCAAGTGTCTAGAGGTTGCCACTGCAAAATTCTGAGAGACACACTAGCCCGGACAGCGGGACATAGCCCAGTTGTAAATGGATGTAGAAAACAAGCATATAGTGAGGGATTGCATACTATGCTGCAGCCTGGAGGAGGACAATAGAAGTGCGGGTATGGAGTGGTATACTATAGTGAGCAAAAAAGTTCCTCTGTGTGTGTGCAGGTAGCATAATGTCTGCATCCTAAGTACTGGCTATAACTCTAATAATTATGTGTATGTTATCGGTATTTAAAGGGAGACAAATATGTCCATGTGGATATCATGTAGGGCAGATTCCAGTAGAAAACTACATGCTGGATACAAAACACATACAAATGTTGGGACTATGCTTTTTTGAGGGACAAAGTTGAAGCATAGGGTGTGGTATGGCAACAGGCAAAAATACAAGTGTCAAAACTAGACTGTGACACTGTCAGTGAAATACAAGATTTATATGGTTGGATGTGGAAAAACAATTATGTAATGGGGTGCATAGTCACTTGGTAAGACACTGAGGGAGGGTGTGATAAGTCCGAATAAGGAGTAAGGTTATGTATGCACAGAAAATATTTCCTGAGTAGGTGCAGGTAAGGTAGGTCCTAAGGGAGTTTAGGAGTTTTCTACAGGACAGGAAAGGGTGGTGAGATGCTGATGCTATATGAGATTTGGGATCTTGAAGTAGACCAGAAGTGACCACTGCAAGATGTAAGCAGCCATTTAAAGATGGAAAACAGGGTATTTTTATCCAAGGTAGTTCTCAGTGTATGTGGAAAAGTGAGCCTGCCTCGATCTTTGAGAGTAACAAAAGTAGGATATAGAAAATATCAGTATGGGGCAGAGAGGTAGCATAGATCAAAGTCTCTTGTGTGTATAAGTACATATAGGACTACCTGGTGAAAACAAAGAGAAACATTGGCTACTGTACTGAAGAGAGGTTTGTGGACTATTCTTGGGATAAATTATGGATTTGTTGAAGGTTTAAGACACGATGCATGCTGTGGGTTGTAGGATTATTCAAGGTACTGGATAAGATTCAGCATGTTGTTGCTAAACATGTATCAAGAGTTATATGTGCCACCTTGGCCAGGTAGCAGGCCATGCCCAAATCTCCAAGACTCTTAAGATTTCCTCACAGTCTCCCTCTCTAGACCTCCATCCTTAGGTTTGTTTCTCAGTCAACAGAAGCCTTCTTTACGGGAGATGACAAAATGTAATTTATAGTCTGGTGACCTTGACACTGCCTATATGACTGAAACCACACCAGGTCCTTGGCCTCTAAGCTATAGAACCTCTCTTTGTGGCAGACGTCAGATGTACATTGCAAAAGAGCACCTGTGTAGTTAGGCCTGGATCTTCCTTCTACACAGAGAATTGTCTTACCAGGGGACTTTTTTTTTTCAAAAAGTTTTACTGCACTTAACAGTGTCTAAAATAAACTGCCTGGGGTCAAAATCTAGAAGCTTGAACCAACACCTTCTAGCTAAGGCATGTTGGAAAGTATTTTCTTCTTGTCTCATGAGGATGGTTACTCCGGCTGTCATGGCATTTGGAACTTATGGTCCACACCTTTCTGTGGGGAACTGCAACCCTCAACCTTGGGCCCCCAGACCCTGCTCTTTGCCCCTGCACCTAACCTCACAGGCCAATCTTGGATCTACCATGCAGGAGCCTAATCTCACACCTCACACACACACAGTTTTCTCAACACGGGACTTCACCAAAGCATGCTCTAAGAACCAGCCATCCACCAGGACAGTCCTAATTCAACATACTCTCTTCAGGAACTTCTTTCTCTTTAGAAGAAGGTAACTTCCACTGCCACCACCTGCCTCCAGCCTTGTGCTTTCTGAGAGTTTTGAACAAGACCTATGCAGGCAAAAGGGCACAGAAAGTGGGCCCAGCTAGTATACACATGAGGGCATGGCTGGAAGGGGTGGTAGGTACTAGAGTCTAGGCTTGAGTACACAGCAGGGTTACATGCATAAGTCTGGACCTGTTTGAGGCCCCTCAGAAATTCCACATAGTTGAGGCTGACTCAACAAGCCCATTTGTGTGTGGTGGGCCCAGCACTCAAACTAGATGGAGGTGGACAATCACAACTAAATGGCTTTCTTTGGCCTGCAAACATAAGAGGTAGGGCTAGGGAGTGCTCTTGCAACAAACAGTTCTAGCAGTCACACATGCTGGGTTCTGGCCCTAAAGCCTTCATGCATGTATGGGCCCAAGATGAATCAATCATTAATAGTGACTGACACTCTGCTCATCATGTGGCTCAAGGCTAAACCTCAGTGTACCCACATGTCCCTTCTCGACCAAAACATTCCCTGTGGGGCAACAGGGAAGTGAGACTCAGTACAACATGGGCTATCATGGAACCCAATAACTCTGTACAAACTTAAGTGTTCAGTAACCATGATGATGCCCTGAGACCCTCCTTACCATGAAGGTGGGTCACTCCTAGTTAGGCTGCCCGGAAAATACACATCTGTGCACCTGGAAGAGCAAGGACGATAATACCATATGCTGCACTGAGTGTGGCTGGTCAGGGGTGACAGCAGGAAAAATAGCAAATGATTGGGGGAGTACAGGAGAGGGAGAGGAACCTTCAGGTGCTGCATTTGCTTAAGCAGGAAGCAAGGACCATGTGAACTGGAAACTCTGTTACTAGGGGGTAGGAAGATAAAAAAAACACCCACAACCCTTGTTTAAATGGTCCTACCCATGGAACTATGGGCCATGGGCCAGAATGTCTGCACTACACAGACATGATCCCTAGACTCTTGACCAGATACATCCTTTTCTGCCTACTCCCTCTGATGACCCGTTGGCTCTCCCTGAGAAACCCCTAGGGCTTCTTTCTGTGTGCTGAGAAATTCAAATTCCGGAAGTACCCTTGTGGACTTAGATAGTTCCCAAGTACTCAATGCCACAGCTATAGGGAGGTATACCTCACAATAATCCTCCCAAACCCATCTTTCCCTGGAGGGTGGTCACAGCCTGAGTGACTTCACTTCCAGAATTATAAGACACAGTCACTCATCTAGCAAAACACACCTTACTGCAATCTCAAATTTCACCATCCCTTGAAGGTGGACACAGCTAGTGAGACATTACTTACTGAATGGTCCTATAGTGGGTCTTAACACTATGTCACTCATCTGGAGAGATATAACACACAGCAACCACCCTCTGCTCAAAAGAAAATCCCTCTCACCCTAGACGGGGGCCATAGCTAGCAACATCACTTCCTGAATGGTCCTATAGTGAGTCCTGATACTAAGGCACACAACTACAGAGATGTAACCCTCACAAACCCCATCCCTCACCCCCAAAACAAATCCCTCTCACCCTCAAAGATGGGCACAACTAGTGAGAAGTCACTCTTGGATGGGTACTACCCCGGGGCCCAAAACTAAGACACTCATTTGCAGAACTGGCCTCCTCACTGCAAACCTCCTAAACACTTCTTACCATTGATAGTAGTCACAACTTTGAGAAGTCACTTCTAGAAGTGTTAAAACAGTGTGAAAAATGTGTGCGCATGTGTGAGACTGACCAATACATGTTCCTTATTGAGGCCCACCTGGAAATCGTGCATGTGTGACTTGGGGTTTGGGGTTACACATGCATCAGCAAAAAACTACTGTGTTAAGGGCTGTAAGGGAACTGATAAAGCCATACCCCTTTTCAAATAGGCTCACCTGTGGACATGTGGACCGAGAGAACATGTATAGTACACTAAGACCTCAGAAAGAGCCAATGGAAGTCCCTGACTACTTCCTCGGGCAACAATGACTGCCTGGCCCACTCCTCTCACACCCTGCATCCCTCACAAACTGTTCCTAGACCATCCTCCTGGGGCCTAGGCCATGTGGACTTCAGGCTCTAGACATCAGTTCAGGAAATGACCCTGGGTCTGAAATCCTGTTCACTCACTAGAGGAAAACACCTCCCCACTCTTGCACAGAACCCTGCTTCCCCTTGCAAGGGTGATCACAGCTTACTGGACCTCCCTTTGTAGAGTATTTGGCCTCTGTGTAAAAACAAAAACATAAATTATGAGTGCCTATTCTCTTCCTTGCTTGGTTAGGCCCACTTGCAATCATGCATGTGTGAATGGGAATTTGTGCTCCTCAGGCCTGGAAGGAACTGAAACTCCAAAATACTTGTTTTAAGTAGGTCCAACTGTGGAAGTGTGGTTCTCCATGAATATAGCCTATGCCCAAGGACCAAGGGCACTATGGCAGATCCATAGTCTCTCTGCAAGCACACAAACTGCCATGCCTACTCTGCTCACACCCTGGATGGTATCAAAACCTTCCCACACCACCCTTGCTCACCTCCTCTAAAACACTGTGGAATTCAGTCTCCACTCCTCCACCTCAGGGACTATCCTGGGTCCCAATAACTAGGCATTCACCTACAGGGACATACATAGCTCAACACAATCCCTGAGACCCTCTTTTCTCCTCCAGGGTGGTGCCAGTTATTCCTTATTTTGGGAAAGTATTCTACAACTCTGCTGTGTGTGAGCCTTGAAAACAATGCTTTTCCATCTTTCACAACACCCACCAGCACCACTACCACCATATACTCAACTCCCAGCCCCCACTAAGCATGTATGCTTGTCTTGGAGCTTTCAGATGTGAAAGCATAAACTGCAGACTCACCTAGGATGGGCCAAAAGTTCCCAATCACCTATGCTCACCAATTTTTAATGCCCCCACATATGGAAGTATGGACCTGTGCAGAATCTCTGGAGTACACAAAGGGTACTAAGAAAGCCATGAGGGATGCCCTAATTTCTGCAGGATAACACAGCCTCTTCTCCCAACTCCTTATAGTCTTTAACAGCTTCACAAAGCTTTCCCAGGTAAACTTTCTTGAATTTGTCCAATCTAAGGTAGAAGGGAGGCCCATAATGTTACCTCCTGGGCCCTAATACCTAGTCAGTCACCTATAGAGAAAGGCTTCAGGACAATTAACAAGATCTTCCTTTTCTAGGATTAGTCCTTACATACGTAAGGTAAAGATGCTGGCCTCTAGAGAATAGGAGGCAGCCATGCATGAGACTAGATGAATTCCCTCCTAAATGACCCCCACTGAGAAATCATAGGAGTATAACTTGGGGCTTGAAGATGTGTGTGCTTGACTGGAGTCTGTGGTTTAGTAAGTTCACTGCACTGAGCCCTAGTAAAGCCCTTTTGTGTAAGCATTACTCATGCCTGCTTCTCTGGAGGATCCATGTGTCCAGTGACTGCAAAATATCTTCCCCTATCCCTTTTACCTAGTACAGTGATAAGGGAAGTTCTCCTCCCATATTGTCTGACCCTGACCTGTCAGGTCCCATCAGGACTTCCTGGATACTCTTCCTTTTTGGACTGGCTGGGTTATCTCATCAGGGAGAAGTGATCAAGGAACAGGCAACCTAGCTCATGTCAGAGACTGAGTCTTTTTATATGACTTTTATGACCCTTGTTTACCTCTTTGGGTAGAATATATATTAATATATTTTGCATGGTCATGTATTACATACATCCATTTGTTCCTAAATGTTCCTCTTGTTAGATAATTAAGTTACAAAAACATCCCAAACTTGTAAATTTATTATCATCAGACTCAACTATGTAAATTTTGTTGAAATTCAGTTAAATCATTTTTTGCTATGCGGTAAACATTGGTCAACAGTTTGCATTTTTTTTTGTATTTATTCTTCTGATTCTAGCCTTATGCTGTACTGTTTAAGTGTATTCCATTTGCTATGAGTGCTTGTGTGTCTGGCCTTATGCATGTGTTTATTTATTTTTTGTATTACCATATGTTTAAAAACATTATTTTATTAAGCATATATACTGAAATATATATTACTTTAAAATTTTATACGAGTTTGTATTTTTTAAGTTATGAGCCCTTTTCATGAATTTTATACATATATGAGATGTACAATGATCTTATTATTTTCATTATCTAATCTTTTTATTTTTATTTTTATTAATTACAGTTTATCCACTTTGTATCCCAGCTGTAGCTTCCTCTCCCATCTCCTCTCAATCCCACCTTCCCTTCCTCTTCTTCTCTTATGCCCCTCCCCAAGTCCAATGAGAGGGGAGGTCCTCCTCCCCTTCCAACTGACCCTAGTCTATCAAGTCTAATCAAGACTGGTTTCATTGTCTTCCTCTGTGGACTGCAATGCTCCTCCCCACTCATGGGGAGGTGATCAGAGAGCCAGCCAATGAGTTCATGTCAGAGACTGTCCATGTTCCTATTACTGGGGAACCCTCTTGGACACTGAGCTTCCTTGGGCTACATCTCTGCAGGGCTTCTAGATTATCTCCATGGATGGTCCTTGTTTGGAGTATCAGTTTTAAAAAAAAGACAGCTGTCCCAGATATTTTGGTTCTGTCTCTCTACTTGTGGAGTTCCTGTCCCCTCCAGGTTTTTCTATCTTTCATAGAATTCGGTGCATTTTGTCCAAATTTGGATATGAGTTTCAGCATATGTTTTGATACTCTGCTGAGTAGAGTTTTTCAGAGGCCCTTTGTGATAGACTCCTGTCCTGTTCCTTGTTTTCTCCCTCTTCCTATGTCAGCTCCATTTGCCTTTCTGAATGAAGATTGAGCATCTTACCCATGCTAATCCTTTTTGCTTAGCTTCCTCAGGTGTACAGATTTTAATATGATCATCCTATATTAGATGTCTAGTGTACACTAGTAAGTGAGTATATACCACGTGTGTCTTTCTGCTTCTGGGATACCTCACTCAGGATGATCTTTTCTAGATCCCACCATTTGCCTGTAAATTTCATGATTTTCTTGGTATTAATTGCTGAGTAGTATTCCATTGTGTAAATGTATCACATTTTCTATCCATTCCTCAACTGAGGGACATCTGGGTTGTTTCCAGCTTCTAGGTATTACAAATAAGGCTGCTTCGAACATTGATGAAAAAATGTCCTTGTTGAATACTTGAGCATCTTTTGGATATATGCCTTAGAGTCGTATAGCTGGATCTTGAGGTAGCACTATTCCTAATTGTCTGAGAAAGCACCAGATTGATTTCCAAAGTGGTTGTAAAAGTTTACATCCCCACCTGCAATGGAGTAGGATTCCCCTTTCTCCTATCCTCTCTAGCATGTGTTGTCACTTGAGTTTTTGATCTTAGCCATAATGACAGGTGTAAGGTGAAATCTCAGGCTTTTTTTGATTTGCATTTCCATGATGACTAAGGATGTTGAGAACTTCTTTAATGTTTCACTGCTATTTGATGTTCCTCTATTAAGAATTCTCTGTTTAGCTCTGTACCACATTTTTAAATTAGGTTCCTTGTTTTATTGCTGTTTAACTCTCAAGTTCTTTATATATTTTTATTATTAGCCCTCTGTCAGATATAGGGTTGGTGAAGATCCTTTACCAGTCTGTATGCTATCATTTTGTTCTGATAACAGTGACCTTTGCTTTATAGAAGCTTTTCAGTTTCATGATGTCCCATTTATTGGTTGTTGATCTTAGAGCCTGTGCTGTTGGTGTTCTATTAAGGAAGTTGTCTCCTGTGCCAATGAGTTCAAGGCTCTTCCCAATTTTTCTTCTAACAGGTTTAGTGTGTCGGTTTTTATATTGAAGTCTTTGATCCACTTGGATTTTAGTTTTGTGCAGGGTGATATATATAGATCTATTGCATTTTTCTGCAGATAGACATCCAGTTAAACCAGCACCATTTGTTGAAGATGCTTTCTTTTTTCCAATCTATGGTTTTGGCTTCTTTGTCAAAAATCAAAAGTCCATAGTTCTGTGAGTTTATTGCTGGATCTTCTATTCTACTCCATTGATGCAACATTCTGTTTCTATGTCAGTACCATGTAGTTTTTATTACTGTTGCTCTATAGTACTGTTTGAGATCAGGGATGTAGGTAACTCCAGAAGATCTTTTATTTTAGAGGACTGTTTTAGTGATTCTGGGTTTCCTGTTATTCCACATGATAATCTCCTTATTTGCTGAAAAATCATTTTAAAATCCAACATTCATTTCTGTTTTAAGTCCTGGAGAGATCATGGATACAGGGCACTTACCTAAATATACTAAAGGCAATATACAACAAGCCTATAGCTAACATCAAACTAAATGGAGATATACTGAAATAAATTCCACTGAAAACAGGGACAAGGGAAGGCCACACACTCTCTCCATACCTCTTTAACATAGTACTTGAAATCCTTGCTAGAGCAATAAGACAATTGAAAGAGATCAAGGGGTTTCAGTTAGGAAAGGAAGAAGAATGCAAAGCAACACTGTTTGCAGATGACATGATAGTATACGTGAGTGACCCCAAAAATTCTACCAGAGAAATTCCTACAACTGGTAAACACTTTCAGCCAAGTGGCTGGATATAAAATGAACTCAAAAAAATCAGTAACCCTTCTGTATACAAAAGACAAGTGGGCTGAGAAGAAATTAGGGAAACAACAACCTTCACAATAGCCACAAAGACATAAAGTACCTTGGTGTAACTCTGACCATCCAGGTCAAAGACTTGTAAGAAATAAACGTTCAGTCTCTGAAGAAAGAAATAGAAGAAGATATCAAAAGATGGAAAGATCTTCCATGCTCATGGCTTGGCAAGCTTAACACAGTAAAAGTGGCTATCTTACTAAAAGCAATCTACAGAATCAATGCAATTCCCACCAAATTACCAACACAATTCTTAGAGACCTTGAAAGAAAAATTCTGAACTTCATATGGAATAACATGAAACCCAGGATCCAGAATTATTATCTACTCTTAGCACTCCCATAACTGTTTATCTTCTCCCTAAGTATCACACTTTTATTTCCATGTGATTATTTAAGGACTGAATTTAATTTGTCTGCTTGTCTGCATGTTAATAGAGTGTCATTAACTGAGCAGGGACATTTAATAGTGGCAGCGCCACTGCAGAAAAAGATACAACCTCCTCTAAAATCAGCTGTTAATTGGAAAATCTAGTATGGGATAGACCAAAATATATGGTTAGGTAGGTTGAAGGTTAATTTCGCCATAGAATTCAATTCAAAGCTGAGTGATGTTTAGTAACCCTAGTCAGGTTTAAAAGAATGAGAGCACACATATGCACATATAACAACTACTGGACTGCAGTAAGTCATGAACATGCTTTCACATTTAAATTTATGGAATTCATTTTTGTACACATGAAGAACCAGAAGAATAAATACTTAAATTGTATTTTAAAATAAAAACAACTAAAACAGAATCTCAAAGTAAAGTAATCTATGGTTACAATAACAACAAAAATAGAAAAATATGTGCAAAATACTGAGTGTGTTTATAGAAGTGTGTTATACAGTAAAGTCGTTTCACATGAATTAGGGGAAAGGAAGAGGGTCTCAGCTTTATCGTTAATATTATTTTGTAAGTATTCCAGAGTACAGAAAAACAAAAGAAATGAACTGTGAAAAAGGCACAGTGCAAAGATCCTGAATTAACCCCTCATGATGAAGAGATAGGCCAAGCATGTATACTCATGCAACAGAATATCCAACCATTACAAGGAAATACACTGCCCCTCCACAAATATTGGAAACTTTTTCAGTGAAGTCGTTCAGGCAAAAGGCACTATAAGGATCCATGTATGTGCCAAAGGTGGAATAGAAATACACTGAGGGATTGACATTTCTAAGCTGATATCATCTAATCTGATGACAAAACTTCTCACTGGATGCAGGGCTGGGTGCATAGACTAGTAGTCATACCTTGTGACAGCTTAATGGAACATCTTCCTGTGTGCTAATAGAAAAGGGTGGGGGTGGGTGGGCAGTGAGTATGTGTCTCTCTGTGTGTGCACATGTGTACATGCATTTGTTGTGTGTGGGTATGTGTGAGTGTGACTGTGTCTCTTTGTGAATTTGTGAATGTGTGTGATAAGTGTGTGGGGGGGTTGTGTTGAAAGGATGAGTGGATTGGTTTTAATGAGACATCCTCCACAGCCTGGGGTTTTTACATATGTCCTTCCTGGTATTTGGCACTGCTTGGGATTTGTTTCTGAAGTGCACCACTGTTGAAGAAAATATGTAACTGGGAGTGGACATTCATGTTTCCAAAGCTTCCTACCATTTGAAGTTTGATCTGTGCCCTTCCTGCTTGAGATTTAAGATGTGTTTTATTTTTTTAATGCTGCTGCTACATGAACTCCTTAGCTTCTTTCTATCCTGCACAGGTCAAAGGTCCTCATTTATTGCCAAGTGACCTTGAATACTAATTTGCACCTGGAGAAGCAGCATGCCTGCCTTCTGAATTCTAGCAGGTGTAAGGTGTCCTTTTCAGATATGGCCTTATTATGTTAGAACAGAAATTGGAATCTGTCATCACTTGTCTTGCCTTGTCCCAGAAGTGCTATGGTCAATGTCCCTGCACCCTAGAATAGGAGCACCATCTTTTCTAATGTATGCATGCTTACTTTCATTCAAGCCTGCAGCTGCAGGGCTTGGTGACAGAACTAGGTGATAAAGATGTAAGTGAACAGTCAGACTCCTAGGGGGATTAGTACTTCCTGATTTCCAGAGGGAACTGGATACTGGGAGAGAATACCTTCGATGACACAGTGGTTGCCATGAAACGGGAACAAGCCATTCATTCCTGGTTACAGGTGCATTTGGAAAGGATGTACCTCTCACTCACAGACCAGAGAGATGAGCCCACTAGGCAGACACACAAAGCACATAAATAAGACAGGCAGCCAACATGAGTGAGTGTGTGATCTGACCCTGTGAGTTTGCCCAGTGAAGCTGTGTGCTTGATCATGGGACAGGACATGTTCTCACCACTATTTTTTGAAGTGAAACCCCAAGTACCATGCCCTGTGTCTTTGCCCTCAGGTGACACCTCTTTGGTGACATCTTTGTAGTTTCAAGCCCTGAAAGCATAGTTGGCCAACACATGTACATGGATGTCTCCTCTTGGCTTGGCAGTAATTGGCACTTGTGCTCTTGAAAGAATGACTACATTTGTCTGACAGCACCTTAAAGCTAGATAGCTGTTGCATTTGTTTCCTAGAGAGAAGCTGGAAGCCATTTAAGGAGGAGTTATATGGGGGGAAGGCAACCAATGGGCTGAGGTCCAGAATTAGGAAAGGGAGGAGGGTGCTGACATGCAGTTCTCTTCGAGGAATGTTGATGTTAACTGGTGATACTCCTTGGGACTAGATACCTTACACAGGAAGCAAAAAAGGTCTCCAAAAGACAGCTGCCTCTTTATTGGCCACTTATCACAGTTAGGTAGACTGAGGTAAAAAGAAAATCTTGGCAATATGAACACCTGAGGAGAGGTAAGACTTTGTTCTTTCAAGAAACATTTATTTGTCTGTGTCAGAGATTTTACAGGACCCAGAGTTGTATTAAACACCACCTGGGCAATACAGGGCATGCAGAAACAGGTAACCCCTGACCCAACAGTACATCTGGATCCCTCTTAGCATCTCTGCTCCTGTGTGTGAGCAATATACACTGGGCCCTTCTTGTACCCTCTCATCCGACTGCCTCCCACCCATGTGTATGACTTTCTACAGGCAGGGAAGCCATTGTTCCCATCTTGAGAAAATGTGAGTAGAATTTGCAAAGAGCACGTCTGTTCAAGTTCTTTATTAAAAGTACTTAGATCCAAGAAGGAAAGCAACTGCTGAGACAAAGTTTTCAGGATTCAATCCCCTACACTTTTCCTAGTGGCTATGGAGATGATAGTGCTGTTTTCACCAGAAAGGTAACTATCACAGAAATTTCAGCAAACAGTTGATTGTAAGGAGTGGACTGGAGACAGGTGATGCCAAACACAGTAGAGGCAGATGACAATATAGAAAACATTTAAACATTCTGCAGGAGGGACAAGAACTTTTATATGCCCTCCCTAGAATAAAAGGCCTACACAGACAGAATACACAGTAGTGGTTGGGGGTGGAGTGTGGCCTGATAGGAGTTACACACACATCTCTTTATGACTGGGTTACAAATGCTGCATGGATACCCTGGCTAGTGGGTTTGAACACACAGTTGATATTCCCAGGTATATTTTCTAACAGAAGTATATAGGTCTGAGAATTGCCTGCCTGAGGAAAGCTGAAGAATGTACAGGCCTCCACAGCGTAGGAAGGGTACATTCTCTAAGTTTAACTCACACATCAGTGATTTCTAAGGGTACCCTGAGAAATATGCTATCTAGATGGTGGGACTGTGGTTGAGCTTGTTGATTTTCACATAGACTCGTTGGAGGACATGTTTCAGGAAAGTCCAGCAGACGTCAGCTAAATGTAACTGAGGGGCTTATGTATTCCTCAGTGTCCTCAGGAGTCACGTGTTTCACAAGACCCAGGACTCCAAGGGGTTCACATCTGAGGTGGACACCAGCCCTGTTAGAAGAAATGTCCTTGTCAGAGGAAGGGTTCCTCTGGTGTTCTCTAAATGGAGCTCCATATATCAACTATACATATTTAGTATTGCATCATCCATCCGGTGTGGTCTGAGAGACAAATAACCTCCTTTACGCAGAGAGCCACTTAGCTTGGATGTGAATGTTACAAGAGAGACACTGCACAATTGCATTGTGAATAGGGGGCTAGTATTTACTACCAGTAGTTTATGGATACAGAGGTTAGGAAGGAAAGGACTGAGGGATTGAGGAGAATGTCATTTACCCTCCCTCATATTTCTGTAAGGTTAATAATTCAGAAGAAAAGTTCTGTCGTCTCTATGCTCTGTATGCTCACATTCACAGAGGGAATATGGGTTTCTAAGAAGAGCTGTGTCACAGGAGTCCTGAGTCCACATTGCTCTGCCTGACTGTGCGTCCTGATGCTTGAGTAATGGCAGGAATCATAATTGCATCCTGGGGAGAAAAGAGAGCAAGAGTGGCATGTGAGCACATTGTGGTTCTTCGTCTGTGTTGTAGTCCTTCCTGCCAAGGACAGCAAGTCTCTTTTGAGATCCAGACAGATTTAGTTTCATTCAGGAATGGCTGACTTCCACATTGCTCATAGGAAACTGGCAGGATCAAGGCAGAAGCATGCAGGAACAGAGTAGCCACCACCCTAAACCCTGGAATACACACACACACACACACACACACACACACACACACACACACAAACAAACACACACACACAATGAGACAGAGACAGAGACAGTGAGAAAGAGATAGAGTCAGAGAGAGAGATAGATAAAAGAGAGTGAAACAGAGAGAAGAAAAGTTTGACATTCCATTGAGAAGACCAAGGAAAAAGGACTATGTTGATAGGGACAGTATGGAGGAACATGAACAGGAGAGCTATGCTGCAGATGTGATTGCATACTACCAGACTTAGGGAAGGGCAAGTAACTTTCCATGTCATCAAGAAGCTGCTTTAATTTCCTATCTAAGACATTATGGGTTATAAGACATTATAGTACTGCCTGTAAGGAACCTAGATAAACATTGCCTATAACACAGGGAGAGGTTTTTGGACTATGAAAGGTCTATATTTGAAATTTGTTGAAACAAAGAGGAGCCTACTTAAATAATATAGGTGGTAGGACTATGCAAAGTATTGGATAAAATTCAGCATGTCTTCCTGAGACATGGATCAAGATTACGTTAGTGGGTATTCAAATGCTTGACCCTGGTAATGACACAGAAAACTGAGTAGAGAGGGACATTGTATAGAAAGCAGAAAGGGTGGTAAGGTTCCTTGCAGAAACCTAGATATTGGCTCTAGCACAGGACAGCATGGTGAAAATAGGCAGGAACACAGGATTTAGGACTCTACCAAAAAAACAGAAGTCAATACTTCTGGGAACAAGCAGATATGCTAGTTTTGTCTTTAAATGTTCTAAACAGTCTAGATCCTACTAGTCTTGGGAAACACTTATCTTGTATAAGTAATTAATCGAGAATCTATACAAAGGAGGAGGAGAGATTAAACATTGTATAGAGTGGAATGAGGTAAGCAGCACCAGAAACCACCAAAAGTGATTTTCTTAGAGAAGGGTGGACTGGATGGAAGTCTAGATAGTGTCCAGTGCACAGGAGAACCCGATGGAACTAGTAATGCTAGAAGATGTTAGCGTAATAGAAGGGTTTTTTACTGGCCATGGGATCTAGACCAGATACAACAGTGTTTGGGAATACAACAGTACAGTGCAGGTTTTCCTCAAAATGCTGTACCCAGCAGGATAACAGTAAAATAAGAATAAGAAGTGATAGATTGTAGGCTACACAGAGTGCCTGTAGATGGATTATTGTAGGTCAAGTCATTGGAGAAGCCTAGAAGTTAGCTACATTGCAGGAGGCTTGTGAGATGAGTTTGAGCTTAGGGAATTGGGACCCTATTTTCTAGAGGTTGCCTCTGCATAGTTCAGAAAAACACACTAGCCAGGACTGTGGCACATAACCAATTTTCTAGATGGATGTAGAGAACAAGCATATAGTGATGGATTGCATACTATGCTGAAGTGTGGAGGACATTAGACGTGTGGGTATGGAGAAGTGTACTATAGAGAGCAAAAAGTTCCTCCATGTGTGTGCAGATACCATAATGACTGCATCATCAGTATTGGCTACACCTGTACTAATTATGGGTATGTTATTGGTATTTAAGGGGAGACGAACTATGTACATGTGGAAATTATGTAGGGCAGATCCTGGTGGAAACCTACATGCTGGATACAAAACATGTTCCAATGTTGGGACTGTGCTAATGTGTGTGGGACACAGTTGAAGCATAGGGTGTGCTATGTCAACAGGGAAAATAGCAAGAGTCAAAACTAGTCTATGACACTGGCAGTGAAATGCAAGATTTATATGCTTGGATGTGGAAAAACAATTATGTAATTTGGGGGATAATCAGCTGGGTAGACAGTGGGTGAGAGTATGATAAGTCTGCATAAGGAGTAGAGTTATCTATGCACAGCAAATGTTTCATGAGTAGGTGCAGTTAAGGTAGGTGCTAAGGGAGTTTAGGCGATTGCTACAGGACAAGAAAGGGTGGGGAGATGCTGCTGCTGTTTGGGATTTGGGATCTTGAAGTAGACCGGAAGTGTACACTGTGTAGGCAGCCATTTTAAGATGGAACAGTGGGTATTTTTTTCTAGGTTACTTATCACTGAATGTGGAAAAATCAGTGATTGTGGGGATACTCAAATGTCTAGACCTTGAAGAGTAACAAAACTGGGATATAGAAAATCTGGGTATGGAGCAGAGAGGTGAGTATAGGTAAAGTCTCCTCTGTGTAGATGTACATAGAAGACTACCTGGTAGAAATATAGAGAAGTGTTGGCTACAGTACAGAGAGAGGTTTTTAGACTATTCTTGGGATAGATTATGGATTTGTTGAAGGTTTGGGACTTGATGCATGCTGTAAGTTGTAGGATTATGCAAGGTACTTGATAAGATTCCTCATGTTGTTGCTAGACATGTATCTAGAGTGATATATACTACCTATAGGGCAAGGCCAGGCCTGAATCACCCAGACTATTAAGATTTCCTCAGACTTTCCCTCCCTGGACCTCCATCCTTAAGTTTGTTTCTCAGTCAACAGAAGCCTTCCTTAGGGGAGATGTCAAAATGCACTTTATAGTCTGGTGATCTTGACACTGCCTATATGACTGAAACCACACCAGATCCTTGGCCCCTAAGCTATAGAACCTCTCTTTTTGGCAGAGATCATATGTACATTGAAAAGAGCCTCTGTATAGTTAGGCCCAGATCTTCCTTCTGCACAAAGAACTGTCTTACCAGGGAATGTTTTTTTTTTTTTTTTTTTTTTTTTTCCCAAAATTTTTACCACACTTACCAGTGTCTAAAATAAACTGCCTGATGTCAGACTCTAGCAGCTTGAACCAACAACTTCAAGCTAAGGCATGTTGGAAAGTATTTTTATCTTGACTCATGAGAATGGTTACTCTGGCTGTCATGGCATTTGGAACGTATGGTCTACACCACTCTGTGGGGAATTGCAGCCCTTCAACCCTGGAACCCAGACCCTGCTCTTTGCTGCTGTACCACACCTCACAGGCCAATATTGGCTCTGCCATTCAGGAGCCTAATCTCACACTTCACACACACACAATTTTCCCAATACGGGACTTCACCAAAGCATCCTCTAAGAACCAGTCATCCACCTGGACAGTCTTATTTCAACATACTATCCCCAGGAACCTCTTTCTCTTCAAAAGATGGTTACTTCCTCTCCCACCACCTGCCTCCAGCCTTGTGCTTTCTGAGAGACCTGAACAAGACCTATGCAGGCAAAAGGGCACAGAAAGTGGGCCCAGTTGGTGTACTCACATGAAAGCATGGCTGGCATGGGTCGTAGTTATTAGATTCTAGGTTTGAGTACACAGCTGGTTTGCATGCACAAGTCTGACCCTGTATGAGGCCCCTCAGAAATTCCATATAGTTGAGACTAACACAACAAGCCAACTTGGTTGTGGTGGGCTCAGCACTCAACCTTGATGGTGGTGGACAAGCCCAACTATATGGCTTTTCTGGGGTTGGCCTGCAAATATAAGAGGAAGTGCTAGGAAGTGCTCTTGCAGCAAATGGATCCAGCAGTCACACATGCCGGTTTCTGGTCCTAAAGCCATCATGCATGAAAGGGCCCAGGATGAATCACTAATGGTGACTGACACACTGCTCATCATGTGGTCCAAGGCTGAACCTCATTGTACCCCGATGTTCCATCTTGACCAAAGGATACCTATGGTCCAACAGAAAAGTGAGACTGGGCACAACTTGGGCTAGCCTAGAACCCAATACCTGGGCACAAACTTATGTGTACAGTAACCATGACGATGCCCCGAGACTCTCCTTACCATGAAGGTGGGTCATTCCTAGTTAGGCTCCCTGAAAAATACAGATCTCAAAAAGCAAGAAGGACAGTACCATAAGCTGCACTGAGTGTAGCGGGTCAGTGGTTAGGGCAGGAAAAATCAGAGAATTGGGGGAGTGCAGTAGAGGGAGGGAAACATTTGGGTGCTGCATTTGCACATGCCAGAAGCATGGACATCCTGTGCATTGAAACATGTGAACAGGATACTCTGCTCCTAAGGAGTAGGAAGGACAAGAACACCCACAACCCTTGTTTAAAGGGTCACAAGCCTGAAACTATGGGACATGGGAGAATGTCTGCACTACACAGACAGGGTCCCTAGAATCTTGACCAGTTATGTGCCATCCTGCCTACTCTCTCTGATGACCTGGCCCTCCCTGAGAAACCTCCAGGACCTCTTTCTCTGCGATGGGAAATTTAGGCTGTAGAAGTACCCTTGTGGACTTAGATGGTTCCCAAGTACCTAATGATACAGCTATAGGGAGATATACCTGACAGCAATCCTCACAAACCCCTCTTTCCTTTAAGGGTGGTCACAGCCTGAGTGACTTTACTTCCAGAAATGTAAGACCCAGTCACTCAGCTACGGAAACACACCTCACTGCAATCTCAAAGATCACCATCCCTTAAGGTGGACACAGCTAGTGAGACATCATTTACTGAAGGGTCCTATAGTGGGTCTTGATACTAAGTCACTCAGCAATGGAATTGTAACCCACAGCAAACTCTATACTCCCAAACTAAAAACAAATTCCTCTCACCCTCGAGGATGGGCACAACTAGCAAGAACTCACGTTTGGATGGGTACTACCCCACATCCCAATACTAAATCATTCATCTGCAGAAATGGGCCTCCTCACTGCAAACCTCCCAAACACTTCTTACACTTGAAGGTAGTCACTACATTGAGAACTCAATTCTGGAAGTGTTACAATGGGGTGAAAAATGTGTGTTCATATGTGAGACTGACCAATCCATGTTCCTTACTGAGGCCCACCTGGAAATCATGAATGTTAGACTTGGGGTTTGGGGTTACACATGTATCAGAAAAATAACACTGAGTTAAGACCTGTAAGTGACCTGATAAACCCATACACCTTTTCAAATGGGCTCACGTGTGGACATGTGGATTGAGAGAACATGTGTAGTACACTAAAATCTCAGGAAGAGCCATGCAAAGGCCCTACCTCCTCAGGCAGCATGTGCTGCCTGGCCCAAAACTCTCACAACCTGCATCCCTCACGAACTGTTCATAGACCATCGTCCTGGGGCCTAAGCTATGTTGGCTTCAGGCAATAGACATCAGTTCAGGAAATGATCCTGGGTCCGAAATCCTGTTCATTCACTAGAGGAACACACCTCCTCACTCTTGCCCAGAGCTCTGCTTCCTCCTGCAAGGGTGATCAAAACTCACTAAACCACCCTTTTCAAAGGATTTGGCCTCCGTGAAAAACAAGAGCATAAGATATGAATGCCTACCCTCTCCCTTTCCTCAGTTAGGCCCACTTGAAATCAAGCATCTGTGAATGGGAAATCGTGCTGCTCAGGCCTGGAAGAAACTGAAACTCCCACATATCTGTTTTAAGTAAGTCCAACTATGGAAGTATGGTTCTCGATGAATGTTGCCTAATTCCAAGGACTTCAGCAAGGGCACTGTGGCAAATCCATAGTCCTTCTGAAAGCTCACAAACTGTCATGCCTGCTCTGTTCATACCCTGCATGGTATCAAAACCTTCCCACAATACCCTTGCTCACCTCTTCCACTTCACTGTGTAATTCAGGCTCCACACCTCTAATTCAAGGACTATCCTGGGTCCCAATACCTACGCATTCACCTACAAGGACATACATAGCTTAACAGAATCCGTGAGACCCTCTTTCTCCTCCAGGATGGTGCCAGGTATTCCTTATTTAGGGAAAGTAATCTACACCTGTGCTGGGTCTTAGACAGGACAACAATGCTTTCCCATCTTTCACAACCACCACCAGCAGCACTACCACCATACACTCAACCCCCAACCCCCAGTAAACATGTATACTTGTCTTAGAACTTTCAGTGAGCAGGCATAAACTGAGAACTCACCTAGGATGGGCCAAAATGCCCCAATTACCTATGCTTCCCATTTTCAATACAACCACATGTGGAATTATGGACCTGTGCATAATCTCTAGAATACCCAAAGTGTACTGAGAGAGCCATGTGGAAGGTCCCTAATTTCCACAACTGCATACGGGCTCTTCTTCCCACTCTTTAGAATCCCTAACAGCTTCACAAAACTTTCCCAGGCAGCCTTTCTTGACTTCTTCCACTCTAAGGTAGAAGGGAGGCCCATGATGTCTCCTCATGGGCACTAATACATAGTCACTCAAGTATAGAGAAAAGCTTCAGGACAATCACCAACATCCTCCTTTTCCAGGATTAGTCCTCACATGCATAAACTAAAGATGCTGGTCTCTATAGATTAGCAGCCATGCATGAGAATAGCCAAAGGTGCTAGTGAATGACCCCTACCCAGCAATCACAGGAGTATAACTTGGGCCATGAAGATGTGTGTGCTTGACTGGTGTCTGTGGTTGTACAAGTGCTCTGGGACTTATTAAAGAACTTCTTTCTAAGCATTACTCATGCCTGCTTCTCTGGAGGACCCATGTGTCCAGTGACTCATGGAAAGAACACAAGGGGCAGAGACAGGAGGTCCTCAGTAGCCAAGGTACAGTCTTGTGCATAGCCTTTTTAGGACTGCAGTGCTTAGGGTCAAGTTTCTGATTGCCTCCAGGATCTTTGTCCAGTCAAAAGGGTAAGTAAGACACATGCTCATCACAGTATTGTTCAGCTTGGGCTCAGACACTGCCTGTGCTCCTATCCTCTCCAAAAGGCACCATGGGCAACATGCTTCACCACCAATCATGTGCACATGCATGGAGCATGTGAAATACAGCCCTTGCTGAGGAAATTTTCAAAGCAGTATCTACTGTGAGGAGGACCTTTGTGTTCACCAGAATGGGAAATACAATATCAGGCTATCACTCAGTCACTCCCCTCCCCCAGGTCTATGAGCCTCTCCTCTGAATAAAGACATTTCAGCAAATATTGGTATACAAAAGTCCACAGCAGCCCCAGGCACAATGCAAATATCGTGAATTAACCCCTCTTGATGAAGAGATAGGCCAAGCATGTATGCTCATGCAACAGAATACCCAACCCTAAGAAGGAAATACATTGCCCCTCCACGAATATTGGAAGCTTTTTCAGTGAAGTCATTCAGACAAAAGGCACTGTAAGGATCCATGTATGTGCCAAGGCAAGAATAGAAAAACCCTGAAGAGCTAAAATTTCCAAGATGATGTCATCTAATCTGCTGAGAAAACTCACTGGATGCAGGGCTGGGTGCATAGACTAGTAGTCAAGCCTTTGGACAGCTTAATGGAACATTTTCTTGTGTGCCAGTTGAAAAGGGTGGGGGAGGGTGGGCAGTGAGTGTGTGTCTCTCTGTGTGTGCATGTGTGTACATGCATTTGTTGTGTGTGTATATGTATGAGTGTCACTGTGTCTGTGTGTGAATTTGTGAAAAATGTGTGGTAAGTGTTTGTGATAAATGTGTGTGAGTTGAGTGGATGAATGGGTTGATGAATGAGACAGCTTCCACAGCCTGGGGTTTTTGCATATGTGCTTCCTGATAGATGGCTCTCTTTGGGATTTGTTGGGGAAGAGTACCACTTTTGGAGAAATTATGTCACTGGGGTTGGGCTTTGATGTTTCCAAAGCTTCCATTTGAAGTTTGGTCTGTGTCCTTCTTGCTTGAAATTTAAGATGGATTTTGAACCCCTGAGCTATTTTCTATCCTGCACAGATCCAAGGTCCTCCTCCTTTTCTGCCAAGTGACCTAGAACACTAACTTGTACCTGGAGAAGCAGCATGCCTGTCTTTTGAGTTCTAGTAGGTAAAAAGTTGTCCTTTTCAGATGTGACCTCTTTATGTTAGATCACAAATTGGAATCCCTCATCTCTTGTCTTGCCTTGTCCCAAAACCTCTATGGTCAATGGCCCTGCCTGTTAGAATAAGAACATCATCTTCTCTAGTGTGTACATGCATAATTTCTTTCAAGCCTACAGCTGCAGGGCATGGTGACTGAACTAGGTAACAGATGTAAGTGAACAGTCAGACTCCTGGGGGGGATTAGTACTTCCTGATTTCCACAGGAAACTGGCTCCCGGAATAGAATGCTTTCTATGACACAGTAGTTGCCATGAAAACGGAAACAAGCCACTCTTTCCTGGTTACAGGTCATTTGGGAAGGATACTCACAGACCAGAGAGGTGAGCACACTATATAGACACACAAAACAGATAGGTATGTACAGGCAGCCAACAAGAGTGAGGGTGTGAGCTGACCCTGTGAGTGTGCTTTGTGAGCCTGTGTGCTTGATCATGGGACAGATGAGGGCTTCACTACGAATTTTTGAGATGAAACCCCAAGGACCATTCCCTGTCTATTTGCCCTCAGGTGACACACAATTAGGTGCCATCTTTGTAGTTTCAGGCCCTGAAAGCTTAGTTGGCCAACACATGTACATGCATGTCTCCTCTTGGTTTGGCAGTAATTAGCACTTGTGTATTTGACAGAATGACTACATTTGTCTGACAACACTTTAACAAAAGCTGTGGCTTTTGTTTCTTAGAGAGAAGTTGGAAGCCATTTAAGGAGGAGTTATATGGGGGAGGCACCCAATGTGCTGGGATCAGGGTTTAGGAGTGGGAGGAGGGTGCTGACCTGGAATTCCCTTGGAAGACTGTTGATGTCAAGTGGAGATACTCTCTGGGACTGGATATCTGGCACAGGAACCAAAAACCTCCAAATGATAGCTGCATCTATACTGGACACTAATCACAGTTTGGCAGACTGTGGAAAAAATCTGGGCAGTATGAAAACCTGAGGAAGGGTCAGACTTTGTTCCTTCAAGAAGCATGTGTTTGTCTGTGTCTGAGACTTTACAGGGCTCAGAGTTGTGTTAAGCACCCTGTGGTCTTTAGAGGGTGTGCAGCAACAAATAAAAAGTGACCTACTAGCATATCTGGATCCCTCTGAGTACCTCTGCTCCTGTGTGTGAGCAATATACACTGGTCCCTTCTTGCATCCTCTCATCAGACTGCCTGCCACCCATGTGTAAGACTTTCTACAGGCAGGGAAGCCATTGCTCCCATCTCGAGAAAATGTGAGTAGAGTTTGCATAGAGCAAATTTATGCAAGTTCTTCATAAAATTACTTAGGTTCCAGGACTGAAGCACCTGCTGAGACAAAATTTTCAATATTTCATCTCCCACACTTCTCCTAGTGCCTCTGGAGAAGATAGTGTCATTTTCACCAGAAAGGTAACTATCACAGAAATTTCAGCAAACAGAAGGTTGAAAGTGCTGTCCTGGAGGTAGGTGACAATACTGATAACATTTAAGCTGTCTGCAGGAGGGACAAGAACTTTTCTATGCCCTAGAGTAAAAGGCCTACAAAGACAGAATAAACACTGGAGGTTGGGGGTGGAGTGTGGTCTGATATGAGTACACACACATCTCTTTATGACTGGGTTACAAGTGCTTTATGGATACCCGGGCTAGTGGGCTTGAACACACACTTGGTATTCCCAGGTATTTTTTCTAACTGAAGTATGTATGTCTGTGAACGGCCTTTCTGAAAGAAGGTGAAGAATGTCCAGATATGCACAGGGTAGGAAGGGTGAATTTTCTAAGTGTAACTAATACATCTGTGATTTCGAAGGGTACCCTGTGAAGCATGGTCTTTGGATGGTAAAGGATGGTAGGGGAGGTGTGGTTGAGCTTGGTGGTTCTCATTCAGCTATGACAGAGGGCATGTTTGAGGAAACTCCAGCAGAAGTCAGCCTAATATAACTTATGGCACTGTAACTTGTGTTTTCTTCTGTGTCCTCAGGAGACACGTGTGTCACAAGGAACAGGACTCCAAGGGGGTCACATCTGAAGAAGATAGTCAGTCCTGTTAGATGGCAAATCCTTATCCTTATCTCTGGTGATCCCTAAATTGAGCTCCATATGTCTAGCATAAATATTTAGTATTGCATCATTCAGGAGTTGTGGTCTGAGGCACAACTAACCTCCTTTATGTAGATAGCCACTTTTCGCATTCTGATATCAGAGTTGAGGTCAGTGAGGATGGATGGGAATGTTATAGGAGAGCTATTGAACATTTTCATTGTGAATAGGGGCCTAGCTTCTAGCTTGTACAACCAGTAGTTTATGGATACAGAGGTTAGAAAGGAAAGGGCTGAGGGATTGAGAAGAATGTCATTTACCCCCCCATATTTCTGTAAGTTTAGGAATTCAGAAGAAAAGTTCTGTGGTCCCTATACTCTGTGTGCCCACACTTACAGAGGGAACATGGGATAATGGGGTTTTAAGACGAGCTGTGTCACAGGAGCCCTGAATCCACATTGCTCTGCCTGAATGTGCCTCCTGGTGTCTGAGTAATGGCAGGAATCAAAATTGAATCCTGGCGTGAACAGAGAGCAAAAGTGGCATGTGAGCACATTGCGTTTCTTCCTCTGTGTTTTAGTCCCTCTTGCCAAGCACAGCAAGCATCTTTTGAGACTCAGACAGATGTGGTTTCCTTCAGGATTGGGTGACATGAACACTGCTCATAGGAAACTGGCTGGCTCAAGGCAGAAGCAGTCAGGAACAGTAGCCACCCTCCTAATCACACCCACACCCCCCACACACACACAAGCACACACACCAAGCAACAGAGACATAGACAGTGAGACAGACAGAGAGAGAGAGAGTAAGAGAAATAGGAGAGGGAGAGAGAGAGAGAGAGAGAGAGAGAGAGAGAGAGAGAGAGAGAAGAAAAGTATGAGATACCACTGAGAAGACCAAGGAGAAAGAACTGTGTTGAGGGGGACAATAGGGAGGAACATGAACAGGCGAGCTATGCTACAGATCTGATTGCATTCTACCAGACTTAGGGAAGAGCAAGTGACCATCCATGTCATCAATGAGCTGCTTTAATTTCCTAAATGTCTAACCATTATGGATTAAAATTCGTGCACAGATGTTGTAGGCAGGAGAGGTCAGTGGTCTGGGATCTGTTATAAGAACCGTTAGCATCACAGGCAGATAAAGGTGTTCAGGGTCTACTACAGCCTTGACATTGCAACAAGAGGTGGCATAGGTCTAATAGAGACACGTGACACCCTGTCTGACCTTCCAATCTAGGTAAGAGCCTGTATGTTGCATATAAAACATGTAGATGTTTACAACGCTGTTGAAACATATGGTTCACTACTGCAACATCCAAGATTGTAAGGATCAAATTGGCTGTGAAGCTGTCACCCTAGAGGGTTGGCACAGCTAGCAACTTTACTTCCTGAAGGGTCCTATAGTGAGTCCTGATACTAAGTCACTCAGCTACAGAGGTCTAACCCACAGCAACCCCTATCTCCCCACCCCCAATGCAAATCCCTCTCACCCTCAAGGATTGGCACAACTTGTAAGAAGTCACTTTTGGATATGTACTACCCGCGGTCCCAATACTAAGTCACTAATCTGCAGAAATGGGTCTCCTCACAGAAAATGTCCCAAACACTTCTTACCCATGAATGTAGTCACAACTTTGAGAAGTCACTTCTGGAAGTGTTACAACAGAGTGAAAAGCATGGGTGCATGTGTGAGACTGACCAATCCTTGTTGCTTATTGACGCCCAACGGGAAATCGTGCATGTTTGACTAGGGGTTTGGGGTTACACATGCATCAGTAAGAAACCACTGTGTTAAGGCCTGGAAGTAACCTGATAAAGCCATTCCCCTTTTCGAATAGGCTCACATGTGGACAATGTGGACAGAGAGAACATGTGTAGTACACTAAAATCTCAGAAAGAACCATGCAAAGGCCCTGACTACCTCCTCAGGCAGCATGTACTGCCTGGCCCATTCCTCTCACAACCTGTATCTCTCACAAAATATTCCTAGAGTATACCCATGGGACTTAGGCCATGTGGGCTTCAGGCTTTAGACATCAGATCAGGAAATTACACTGGGTCTGAAATCCTGTTCACTCACTAGAGGAACACACTTCCCCACTCTTGCCTAGAGCTCTGCTTCCCCTTGCAAGGGTGATCACAGCTTACTGAACCTCCCTACGTAGACGATTTGGCCTCTGTGGAAAAACAAGGACATAAGATATGAGTGCCTATCCTCTCCCTTTCCTTGGTTCAGCCCACTTGTAATTAAACATGTGTGAATGGCAAATTGTGCTCCTCAGGCCTGGGAACTCTCATATACTTGTTTTAAATAGATCCATCTATGGAAGTGTGGTCCTCAATGAATGTAGCCTATACCCAAGGACTTCAGCAATGGCACTATGGCAGATCTATACTCCTTCTGAAAGCACAAAAACTGTCATTCCTGCTCTGCTCACACTCTGCATGGTAGCAAAACCTTCCCACACCAATCCTTGTTCACCTTGTCCACACCACTTAAGTGTCCACTCCAATAAAGGCTCCACACCTCTACCTCAGGGACTATCCTGGGTCCCAATACCTAGGCATTCACCTACAGTGACATACATAGCTCAACACAATCCCTGAGACCTTCTTTCTCCTCCAGGATGGTACAAGGTATTCCTTATTTAGAGAAAGTATTCTACATCTCTGCTGTGTGTGAGCCTGTACAACAATGCTGTTCCATCTTTCACAACCACCACCAGCACCACTACCACCATATACTCAATCCCCAGCCCCCACTAAGCATGTCTGCTTGTCTTGGAGCTTGCAGTTGTGCAGGCATAAACTGGGTACTCACCTAGGATGGGCCAAAAATTCCCCAATCACCTATGCTTCCTCTTTTCAATGCCCACACATGTAGAAGTGTGGACCTGTGCAGAATCTCTAGAGTACCTAAAGGGTACTGACAGAGCCATGTGGAAGGTCCTCAAATTTCACAGGAGCATACAGGCTCTTCTTCCCACTCCTTAGATTTCCTGACAGCTTCACACAGTTTTCCAGGCAGCCTTTCTTGACTTCATGCACTCTAACGTAGAAGGGAGGCTCATGATTTCACCTCATGGGCACTAACACCTCACCTGTAGAGAAACTCACCTATTTAATCACTCACTTATAGAGAAAAGCTTCAGGACAATCACCAGGATCCTCCTTTTCCATGATTAGTCCTCACATGCATAAGCTAAAGATGCTGGCCACTCTAGAATAGCATGCAGCAATGCAGGAGACTGGTCGAAAGTGATCCTAAATGACCCCCACCAGCAATCATAGGAGTATAACTTGGGACTCAAAAATGTGCATGCTTGACTGGTGTCTGTGGTTGTGCAAGTGCCCTGCGCCCTACTAAAGCCCTTCTGTCTAAGCTTTACACATGCCTGCTTCTCTGGAGGACCCATGTGTCTAGTGACACATGGAAAGAACACAAGGGGCAGAGACAGGAGGTCCGCAGTAGCCAAGGTACATCCTTGTGCATAGCCTTTTATGGACTGCAGTGCTGAGGGTCAACTTTCTAATTGCCTCCAGGAGCTTTGTACAATTAGTAGGGTAAGTAAGGCTCATATCCATCACAGTATTGTTGAGCTTGGTCTCAGATGCTTCCCTGTGCTCTTCTACACCACCAACCTTGCGTACCGTGCCTCACCACCAATCATCTGTGCATTCCTGGAGCATGTGAAATCCAGCCCTTGATGAGGAAATTTTCAATGCCGTATCTACTGTGGGGAGGACTTTTGTGTACACCAGATCGGCAAATGCTATATCAGCCAACCACACAGTCACTCCACCCCTAGGTCTATGAGCCTCTCCCCTGAATAGAGGCATTTGAGGAAATATTGGCATGCAAAAGCTTACAGCAGCCACAGGTACAGTGGAATGATCCTGAATTAACCCCTCATGATGAAGAGATAGGCCAAGCATATATGTTCATGCAACAGAATGCCCAACCCTAAGAAGGAAATACACTGCCACTCCACGAATATTGGAAGTTTTTTCAGTGAATTAGTTCAGGCAAAAGATACTGTAAAGATCCATGTATTTGCCAAGGCAAGAAGAGAAAAACCCTGAAGAGCTGAAATTACCAAGCTGATATCACCTAATCTGTTTTGAAAATATCTCACTGGATGCAGGGCTGGGTGCATAGACTAGTAGTCATGCCTTTGAGAGCTTAATGGAACATTTTCCTGTGTGCTAGTTGAAGAGTGTGTGGGTGTGGGCAGTGAGTGTGTGTCTCTGTGTGTGTACCTGTGTACATGCATTTGTTGCATGTGTGTATGTGTGAGTGTGACTGTATCTGTGTGTGAATTTGTGAATGTGTGTGATAAGTGTGCCTGTGTGTGTGTGTGTGTGTGTGTGTGTGTGTGTGTGTGTGTGTTGTATGGATGAGTGTGTTGGTTTTAATGAGACATCTTCCACAGCCTGGGGTTTTTACATATTTGATTCCTGATAAATGGAACTCTTTAAGATTTGTTTCTAAAGTGTGAAGTTGTTGGAAAATATACGTGCCTGAGCTTGGGCTTTGAGGTTTCCAAAACTTCCTGCTATTTGAAATTTGATCTGTGCCCTTCCTGCTTGAGGTTTAAATGGATTTTTTTTATGCAGCTGCCAGCAGAACTCCTGAGCTACTTTCTCTCCTCCACAGGTCTAAGATCCTCCTCATTTTCTTCAAAGTGATCCAGAACACTAATTTGTACCTGGAGAAGCAGCAGGCTTGCCTTCTGAATTCTAGCAGGTGAAAGGTATCCTTCTCGTATATGGCCTTATTAGGATAAATTGCAAATTGGAATCTGTCATCTCTTGTCTTGCCTTGTCCCAGAGCCTGCATGGTTATAGACCCTGCAACCTAGAATAGGAGCATCATCTTCTCTAGTTTGTGCATGCTTACTTACTTGCATGCATGCAGCTGCAGGGGGCAGTGGAGGAACTAGGTGACAGAGATGTAAGTGAACAGTCAGACTCATGGGGGATTAGTACTTCCGGATTTCCATGGAGAAATGCATACTGGAAGAGAATACTTTCCATGACACTGTGGTTGTCATGAAAATGGGAACAAGCCATTCTTTCCTTGTTACAGGTACATTTGGAAAGGATACTCGCAGACTGGAGAGGTGAGCCCACTAGATAGACATACAAAACTCATAAGTATGTACAAGCAGCCAACCTGATTGAGTGTGTGAGCTGACCCTGTGAGTGTGCCCTGTGAGCCTGTGTGCTTGATCATGGGACAGGTGAGGGTCTCACACCTAATTTTTAAAGTGAAACACCAAGGAACACACTCTGTCTCTTTGCCCTGAGATGACACCCCTTTGATTCCATTATTGTCATTCAAGCCCTGAAAGCTTAGTTTACCAACACATGTTCATGGATATCTCTTCCCTGTTTGGCAATAATTGGCACTGGTGCTATTGACAGAATGACTACATTTGTCTGACAGCACCTTAACACTAGAAAGCTGTGGCTTTTGTTTCCTAGAGAGAAGCTGGAAGCCTTTTAAGGTGTAGTTATAGAGGGGGAAGCAACCAATGGTCTGGAGTCTGGGATTAGGAGAGTTTGGAGGGTGTTGACCTGCAGATCCCTTAGAAGATTGTTGATGTCAAGTGGTGATACTCTCTGGGCCTGGATGCCTGACACAGAAAGCAAGAAAGGCCTCTAAAAGACAGCTACCATTATACTGGACACTAATCACAATTAGGCAGACAGAGGTTAAAAAAAAATCTGGGCAGTATGAACATCTGAGGAGGAGTCAGACTTCGTTCCTTCAAAAAGCATTTTTTTGTCTGTGTCTGAGATTTTACAGGACTCAGAGTTTTGTTAAGGACCAACTGGGAATTACAGGGTGTGCAGCAACAGATAACCCCTGACCCAACAGCACATCTGGATCCCTCTAAGTATCTGTGCTCCTGTGTGTGAGCAATATAAACTGGTCCCTTCTTGCATCTTGTCATAAAGCTGCAAATATGTATAACTTACTACAGGCAGGGAAGCCATTGTTCCCATCTGGAGAATGTGAGTAGAGTTTGCACAGAGCAACTCTGTCCAAGTTCTTGATAAAAGTACTTAAGTCCTAGGACAAAAGCACCTGCTGAGACAAAGTTTTCAGGATTTCATCACCCACACTTCTCCTAGTGCCCGTGGAGAAAATAGTGCTGTTTTTATAGGAAAGGCAACTGTGTAAGAAATTTCAGGAAAAGTTGGTTCAAATTAGTTGCCTGCAGGCAGGTAACAATACTGATAATATTTAAGCAGTCTAGAGGAGGGACAAGGACTTTTATATGCCCTAGAGTAAAAGGCCTACACAGACAGAATACACAGTGGAGGTTGGGGGTAGAGTGTGGCCTGATATGAGTACACACCCATCTCTTTATGACTGTGTTACAAATGATGCATTGATACTTTGGTAGTAGGTTTGAACACACACTAGGTATTCCCAGGTATGTTTTATAACAGAAGTATGTATGTCTCAAAACTGCCTGCCTAAGGGTAGATGAAGACTGTGAAAGCCTACACAGGGTAGAAAGTGTGCAGTCTCTAAGGGGAACTCATACATCAGTAATTTCTTAGGGTACCTTGTTAACCATGCTTTCTAGATGATCAGGCAGAGGTTGAGCTTGATGATTCTCATTCAGCATTCCTGGAGAAAATGTATGAGGAAAGTCCAGCAAAATCAGCCTAATGTAACTAAGCGGTTTATGTTTTCCTCAGTGTCCTCAGGATATACCTGTGTCACAAGGCCCAGGACTCCAAAGGGGTCACATCAGAGGAAGACACACAGCCCTGATAGATGAAATATCATTATAAGAGGAAGGGTTCCTCTGGTGATCCCTAAATGGAGCTCCATATGTCCACCATACATATTTAGTATTGTATCATCCAGCATGTGTGGCCTGAGTCACAACTCATCTCCTTTATGTAGGTAGCCACTTTATGCATTGTGATATCAGAGTGGAGGTCAGTAAGGCTTGAAAGGGAGTGTTACAGGAGAAACACTGCACATTTTAATTGTGAATAGATGGTTAGCATTTACCACCAGTAGTTTACAGAAGTTAGGAAGGAAAGGACTGTGGGTTTGAGGAGGATGTCATTTGCCCTCCCCCATATTTCTGTAAGTTTAAGAATTCAGAAGAAAAGTTCTGTGGTCCATATGCTATGTATGTGCACAGTCACAGAAAGGCAATTGGATAATGTGGGTTTCTAAGAAGAGCTGTGTCACAAGAGCTCTGAGTCCACATTGCTCTGCCTGACTGTGCCTCCTGATGCTCAAGTAATGGCAGTAATAAAAACTGCATCCTGGCGTGAACAGAGAGCAAAAGTGGCATGTGAGCACATTGTGGTTCTTCCTCTGTGTTGTAGTCCTTCTTGCCAAGCACAGTAATTCTCTTTTGAGTTCAGACAAATGTGGTTTCTTTCAGGAATTACTGACATGCACACTGCTCTTAGGAAACTGGCTGGCTCATGGCAGAAGCAGTAAGGAACAGAGTAGCCACCACCCTAATCCCATGTGCTTACAAACACACACAAACACACACACACAAAGAGACATAAAGAGTGAGACAGAGATAGAGTCAGAGAGAGAGAGAGAGAGAGAGAGAGAGAGATAAAAGAGAGAGAAGAAAAGGTTGACATTTCACTGAGAAGACCAAGGAGAAAGGACTATGTTGAGAGGGACAGTATGGAGGAACATGAATAGGAGAGCTATGCTGCAGATGTGATTGCATACTACCAGACTTAGGGAAGGGCAAGTAACTTTCCATGTCATCAAGGAGCTGCTTTAATTTCCTAAATGTCTAACCATTATGGATTAAAATTAGTGCACAGATGATGTAGGCAGGAGAGGTCAGTGGTCTGGGATCTGTTATGGGAACAGTGCCCATCATAGGCAGATATGGGTGTACAGGGTCTAATACAGTCTTGACATTGCAGTATTAGGTTGCACAGGTCTAACAGAGACACTTGACTCCTTGTCTGACTTTCAGATCTAGGTAAGAGACTGTATGTTGGATATAAATTTGGTAAATATTTACAATTCTATTGAAACATATGGGTCACTACTGCAACATCCAAGATTGTAAGGCTCAAATTGGCTGGAAAGCTGTCAATGAGATATAAGTTATATAAGGTGGGATGTAGAAAAACAATTATGTATTGGGGAGAATTATCACCTGTTTAAACATTGGGAGAGGACATTGGTAGTATGAATGCAGAGTGAGGTTATGTATGCACAGGAAATCTTTCTTGAGTAACTCTATGTATGATAGTGCTAAGGGATATTACCTGTTGGATAGAAGACAGGAAGGGGTGGTGGGATGATTCTCAGGTGTGAGATGCGGGATCCTGAAGAAAAAAAGAAATGATTACTGCAATGTGTAGGCAGCCATTTTAAGATGGAAGAGTTGCTGTTTTATCTAATGCAGAGCCCACTGAATATGGAAAAACAAGTGCTGATTGTGGGGGTACTTATCTGGGAGACTCTGGGAAGTGACATGGTAGGGAAATGGGGATTTGGGGTTAGAAATTAGACAGGTGAGTGCATCTCAAAATGTCATATATAGATATAGATATAAGAATAGTACTGCCTGTAAGGATCCAAGATAAACATTGCCTATAACACAGGGAGAGGTTTTTGGATTATGTAGGGTCTAGATTTGAAAATCGTTGAAACAAAGAGGAGCCTACTTAAATGATATAGGTGGTAGGACTATGCAAGTTAATGGATATGATTAAACATGTTTTCCTTAGACATGGATCAAGATTATGTTAGTGGGTACTCAACAGGCTTGATCCTGGGAATTAATCAGAAAAAGCTTTATTGTATAGAAAGCAGAAAGAGTGGTAAAGTTCCTTGCAGAAACCTAGATATTGGCTTTGGCACAGCACAACATTGTGAAAATAGTCAAGAACTCAGGATTTGGGGCTCTACCAAAAGACAGAAGTCAATACTTCTAGGAACAAGCAGATATGCTAGGATTGTCATTAAATGTTCTAAACAGTCTGGATCCTACTAGTCTTGAGAAACAATTATCTTGTATAAATAATTTATGGAGAGTCTAGACCAAGAAGGGAGAAGAATCGTTAATCATGATATGGAATGGGATGAGGTAAGCAGCAACAGAAACCACCAAAAGTGATTTGCTCAGAGAAGGGTGGACTGGATGGAAGTCTAGATACTGTCCAGTGCACAGGAGAACCCAATTGAACTAGTAATCCTAGAAGATGATAGTTTGGAAGAAGTTTGTGTTACTGGATATGGGATCTAGAGTAGATACAGCAGTGTTTGCAAAAATAACAGTTCAGTGCATGTTTTACTCAAAATGCTGCACCCAGCAGGAGAACAATAAAATAAGAATGAAAAATGATAGAGTGTAGGCTACATAGAGTGCCTGTAAATTGATTATTGTGGGGCAAGTCATTGGAGAAGCCTAGACGTTAGCTACAGTACAGGAGGCTTTTGATAAGAGTTTTAGCTTAGGGAAATGGGACCCTACTGTCTAGAGGTTGTCACTGCATAGGTCAGACAGATAGACTAGCCACGATTGTGGAACAAAGTCCAGTTCTAAATGTATGTAGAAAACAAGTGTATAGTGAAGAATTGCATGCTATGCTGAAGCCTGGAGGAGAACATTAGAAGTTTGGGTATGGAGTAGTGTGATATAGTGAGCAAAAAAGTTCTTCTGTGTGTGGGCAGATTCCATAATGACTGCATCATCAGTATTGGGTTCACCTCTACTAATTATGGGTATGTATTTGGTATTTAAGGGGAGACAAAATATGTACATGTGGACAATATGTAGGGCAGGTTTTGGTGGAAACCTATATGCTGGAAACAAAACATGTTCCAATGTTCTGACTATGCTCATGTGTTTGGACACAGTTGAAGCACACAATGTGCTATGGCAAGAGACAAAAATCCAAGTGTCAAAACTATTCTGTAAAACTTTCAGTGAAATACAAGGTTTGTATGGTTGGATCTGGAAAAACATCCAACATCCAAGTATGTAATGTGGAGGATAATCACCTGGGTAGATAGTGTGGGAGGGTTTGATATATCTGAATAAGAAGTAAGGTTATGTATGCACAGAAAATGTTTCCTGAGTACGTGCAGTTAAGGTAGGTGCTGAGGGTGTTTAGGCATTTGCTACGGGACAGGAAAGGATAGGGTGATGCTGCTGGTGTTCGAGATTTGAGAACTTGAAATAGACCAGAAGTGACCACTGTAATTTTAAGCAGCCATTTTAAGAAGGAAGAGGGGATAGAGGGGATATTTTTATCTAGGTTACTTCTCAATGTATGTGGAAAAAAATGAATGAGTGTGATGGTACTTAACTGCCTAGACCTTGGAGGGTAACACAACTGAGAATATTGAAAATCTGGGTATTGGGCAGAGAGTTGAGTATATATCAAAATCTCTTGTGTGTAGAAGTACCTAATGGACAACCTGGTGGAAACATAGAGAAACGTTGACTACAGTAGGGAGAAAGAGGGTTGTGGACTATTCTTGGGATAAATTATGGATTTGTTGAAGGTTTAAGACTCGATGCATGCTGTAAGTTGCAGGACTATGCAAGGTACTGGATAAGATTCAGCATGTTGTTGCTGGACATGTGTCAAGAGTGTTATGTGCCACCTATAGGGCCAGGCCATGTTTGAATCTCCCAGACTATTAAGATTTCCTTAGACTATCCCAAGAATTCCATCCTTAGGTTTGTTTCTCAGTCAACAGAAGCCTTCCTTAGGGTTATGTCAAAACATACTTTATAGTCTGGTGACCTTAGCACTGCATATATGACTGAAACCACACCAGATCCTTGGCCCCTAAACTATAGAGCCCCTCTTTGGTGCTGAGGTCACATGTATAATGCAAAAGAGTACCTGTGTACTTAGGCCTGGATCTTCCTTCTGCACAAGGAACTGTCTTTCCAGGGGACATATTTTTTTTCCAAAAATTTTAGTGCACTTAACAGTGTCTAAAATAAACTGCCTGGCATCAGACTCTAGAAGCTTGAATCAACACCTTCTAGCTAAGGCATGTTGGAAAGGATTTCCTTCTTGCCTCATGAGGATGATTACTCTGGCTCTCATGATATTTGGATCTTATGGTCCACACCACTCTGTGGGGAAATGCAGCTCTCCACCCCCAGACCCCAAGACCTTGCTCTTTGCCTCTTCACCTCACCTCAGAGGCCAAGCCTGGCTCTACCATGTAGGAGTCTAATCTCACCCCTCACAAACACACACACACACAGTTTTCTCAATAGGGGACTTAACCAAAGCTGGTTCCTCTGTGAACCAACCATCCACCAGGACAGTCCTTTTTCAACATACTCTCCTCAGGAACCTCTCTCTTTAGAAGAAGGTAACTTCTTCTGCCACCACCTGCCTCCTGCATTGTGCTTTCTGAGAGTGTTGAACAACATCTACGCAGTAGAAAGAGCTCAGCAAGTGTGCCCAGCTGGTGCACTTACATGAGGGCATGCCTGGCATGGATTGTAGGAATTAGAGGCTAGGCTAGAGTACACAGCAGTTGTATGTGTATTATTCTGGCATGTATGAAACCACTCAGAAATTCCACATAGTTGATACTAACCCAACAAGCCCATTTTTGTGTGGTGGGCCAAGCACTCAAACTTGGTGCAGTTGGACCAGCATAAATGAAAGGGTGTCGTTGGTGGAGCCTGCAAATTCAAGAGGTAAGACTAGGAGGTTTTCTTACAATAAAATTGTCCAACAGGCACAAATGCCTGGCTCAGGCCGTCCAGCCATCATGCATGAAAGGGACCAGGATTAATCAGGAATGTTGACTGATATCTTACTCATCATGTGGTCCAAGGCTGAACCTCAGTGTACCCAGATATCCCATTTGAACAAAGCATACCTATGGGGCAACAGGGAATTGAGACTCAGGACACCATGGGCTATCCTGGTCCACAATACCTCAGCACAAACTTAGGTGTACAATAACGATGATGATGATGCCCTGAGACCCTCCTTACCATGAAGATGGGTCACTCCTGGTTAGGCTGCCCAGAAAATACACATCTCTGCATCTTGAAGAGCAAGAATGACGATACCATATGCTGCAATGAGTGTGACTGGTCAGGAGTGAGGACAGGAAATTGAGCAGAGAGGTAAGGGAGAACAGGAGAGGGAGAGGAGCCTTCAGGTGCTGCATTTGCATGTGCAGGGAGCAGGGACCACCTGAGCATTGAAATAGGTGAACAGGAGACTCTGCTCCTAAGGCATAGGAAGGACAAGAACACCCACAACCCTTGTTTAAAGGGTCACAAGCCTGAAACTATGGGACATGAGCTAATATCTGTACTACACAGACAGGATACCTAGACTCTTCACCAGATACGTGCCATCCTGCCTACTCTCTCTGATGACCTGATGGCCCTCCCTGAGAAAACTCTAGGACCTCTTTCTGTGTGATGGGAAATTCAGGCTCCAGAAGTACCCTTGTGGACTTAGATGGTATCCAAGTACCTAATGATACAGCTATACGGAGATATACCTTACAGCAATCCTCCCAAACCCCTCTTTCCCTGGAGGGTGGTCACAGCCTGAGTGACTTTACTTCCAGAAATGTAAGACCCAGTCACTCAGCTAGAGAAATACACCTCACTGCAATCTCAAAGATCACTTTCCCTCGAAGGTGGGCACACCTAGTGAGACATCACTTCCTAAAGGGTCCTATACTGGGTCCTGATACTAAGTCACTCATCTAGGGAGACAGAACCCACAGTAACCACCTTCTGCTCAAAAGAAAATCCCTCTCACCCTAGAGGTTGGGCAGAGCTAGCAACATCACTTCCTGAAGGGTCCTATAGTGAGTCCTGATATTAAGTCACTCAGTACGGAGTTGTAACCCACAGCAACCAGTACCACCCCACCCACAAAACAAATCCCTCTCACCTTGAGGATGGGCATAACTAGCATGAAGTCACTTTTGGATGGGTACTACCCTAGGTCCAATACTAAATCACTCATCTGCAGAAATGGGCCTCCTCACTGCAAACCTCCCAAACACTTCTTACCTATGAATGTAGTCACAACTTTGAGAAGTCACTTCTGAAAGTGTTACAACAGGGTGAAAAGCATGGGTGCATATGTGAGACTGACCAATCCTTGTTCCTTACTGAGACCCACCTGGAGGCTTGGGGTTACACATGCATCAGCAAGAAACCACTGTGTTAAGGCCTATAAGTAACCTGATAAAGCCATTCCCCTTTTCGAACAGGCTCACATGTGGATTATGTGGACCAAGAGAACATGTGTAGCAAACTAAAATCACAGAAAGAACCATGCAAAGGCCCTGACTACTTCCTCAAGCAACATGTACTGCCTGGCTCACTCGTCTCACAACCTACATCCCTCACAAAATGTTCCTAGAATATACCCATGGGGCCTAGGCAATGTGGGCTTCAGGCTCTAGACATCAGTTCAGGAAATGACCTTGGGTCCCTAATCCTGTTCACTCACTAGAGGAACACACCTCCCTACTCTTGCCCAGAGCACCACTTCCCCTTGCAAAGGTGATCACAGCTTACTGAACTTCCCTTTTCAAAGGATTTGGCCTCCATGGAAATACAAGGACATAAGATATGAGTACCTATCCTCTCCATTTCCTTGGTTAGGCTCACTTGCAATCAAGCATGTGTGAATGGGAAAAATGTGCTCCTCACACATGGGAACTCCCCCATAACTGTTTTAAGTAGGTCCATCTATGAAAGTGTGGTTCTCAATGAATGTAGCCTATGCCCAAGGACTTCAGCAAGGGCACTATGGCAGATCCATAGTTCTTCTGAAAGCACACAAACTGTCATTCCTGCTCTGCTCACACCCTGCATGGTAGCAAAACCTTCCCACACCAACCTTGCTCACCTTGTTCACACCATTGTGGAATTCAGGCTCCACACCTCCACCTCAGAGACTATCCTGTGTCCCAATAATTAGGCATTCACTTACAGGGACAAGCACAGCTCAACACAATCCCTGAGACCCTCTTTCTCCTCCAGGGTGTTGCCAGGTATTCTTTACTTTGGGAAAGTTATCTAGACCTCTGCTGTGTGTGAGCCTGGTCAACAATGCTGTTCCATCTTTTACAACCCCCACATTCACCACTAGCAACATACACTCAATCCCCAGCCCCCACTAAGCATGTCTGCTTGTCTTGGAGGTATCAGTTGTGCACAAGTAAACTGGGGTCTCACCTAGGATGTGCCAAAAGTGCCCCAATCACCTATGCTCCTGATTTTCAAGCCCCCCACGTATGGAAGCATGGACCTGTGCAGAATCTCTGGAGTACCTAAAGGGTACTGAGAGAGCCTTGTGGAAGGTCCCTAATTTCTGCAGCAACATACAGGCTCTTTCTCCCACTCCTTAGAGTCCTTAACAGCTTCACACAGCTTTTCCAGGCAGCCTTTCTTGACTTTTTTCACTCTAAGGTGGAAGGGATGCCCATGATGTCACCTTATGGGGCCTAATACTTATTCACTCACTTATAGAGAAAAGCTTCAGGACAATCACAAAGAGCCACAATTTCCAGGATTAGTCCTCACATGCATAAGCTAAAGATGCTGACTCTTTAGAATAGCAGTTAGCCATGCATGAGACTAGCCAAAGGTACCCTAAGTGAAACCCCCCCTGCAATCATAGGAGTATAAGTTGGGCCTCGAAGATGTGTGTGCTTGACTGGTGTCTGTGGTTGTGCTAGTGCCATGGGCCATAGGAAAACCCTTCTCTCTAAGCATTCCTGCTTCTCTGGAGGACCCATCTGTCCAGTAGTGACAGCAAAGAAAACATGGGACAGACAGAGGAGGTCCTCATTACCCAAGGAAAAGTCTTGTGCATAGCCTTTTGTGAACTGCAGTGCCAAGGGTCCCTTTTCTCATTGCCTTCAGGAGATTTGCCCAAACAGAAGTGTAAATAAGACTCATGTCCATCACAGTATTTCTCAGCTTGAGCTCTGACACTTCCTGGTGTTCCTGTCCTCCCCCAAGGGCACCATGGTTACCATGACTCACCACCAATCATTTGTGCATTCCTGGAGCATATGAAATGCAGCACTTGTTGAAGGAATTTTCAATGCTGTATCTACTGTGGGGAGGACCTTTGTGTTCACCAGAATGGGAAATGTTGCATCATCCAATCACAGTCACTCCACCCCTATGTCTATGAGTCTCTCCACTGAATAGAGGCATTTGAACAAATATTGGTATGCAAAAGCTCACAACAGCGCCAGGCACAGTGGAAAGATCTTGAATTAACCCCACATGATGAAGAGATAGGACAAGCATCTATGCTCATGCAACAGAATCATGTATGTGCCAAGGCAAGAATATAAAAACCCCGAAGAGCTGGAATGTCCAAGCTGATATCATCTAATCTGCTGAGAAAACATCTCACTGGATGCAGGGCTGGGTGCATACACTAGTAGTCATGACTTGGGACAGCTTTATGGAACATTTTCCTGTGTACCTGTTGAATAAGTTGGGGGTGTGGGCAGTGAGTGTGTGTCTCTGTGTATGTCCACATGTGTACATGCATTTGTGGTGTGTGTTTATGTGTGAGTGTGACTATGTCTGTGTGTGAGTTTGTGAATGTGTGTGATAAGTGTGTGTGTGTGAGGTTGTATGGTTCAGTGTGTTGGTTTTAATAAGTGTTGCTCCTGAGCCTGAGTTTTCTTTCATGTGTGCTTCCTGATAGATATCACTGTATGGGATTTGTTTCTGAAGTGTAACACTGATGTAGAAAATATGTCACTGGGGTTGGGCTTTGAGGTTTCCAAAGCTTCCTGACTATTGAAGTGTGATCTGTGCCCTTCCTGCTTGAGATTTAAGATGGATTTTGAACTCCTGAGCTACTTTCTATACTGAGCTGTTCCAAGGTCCTCCTCATTTTTTGCCAAGTGACCTAGAACACTAATTTGCACCTGGAGATGCAGCATGCCTCCCTTCTGAATTCTAGGAGGTGAAAAGGTATCCTTTTCAGATGTGGCCTTATTTTGTTAGAAAACAAATGAAATCTGTCATCTCTTATCTTGCCTTGTCCCAGAACCTCTATGGTCAAAGGCCCTGCAACCTAGAATAGGAGCACCATCTTCTCTAGTGTATGCATGCTTACTTTCCTTCAAGTCTGCAGCTGCAGGACGTGGTGAATGAAGTAGGTGACAGAGATGTTATTGAACAGTCAGACTCCTGGGGTATTAGTACTTCCTGATTTCCACAAGGAACTGGCTACTGGGAGAGAATGTTTTCTATGACACAGTGGTTGCCATGAAAACAGGAACAAGCCACTCTTTCCTGGTTACAGGTGCATTTGGAAAGGATACTCACAGATCAGAGAGGTGAGCTCAGTACACAGAAACACGAAAGGCATAGGTAAGTACAGGCAGCCAACATGAGTGCCTGTTTGAGCTGACCCTATTATTGTGCCCTGTGAGTCTGTGTGCTTGATTATGGGACAGGAGATGATCCTACTACTAATGTTTGAAGTGAAGAACCAAGGACCATGCCCTGTGTTTTTGCCTTCAGGTGACACACCTTTGATTCCATCTTTGTAGTTTCAGGCCTGAAAGCAAAGTTGGCCAACACATGTACATGGATGTCTCCTCCCTGCTTGGCAATAATTGGCACTGATGCTATTAACAGAATGACTACATTTGTCTGAGAGTACCTTAACCCTAGATAGCTGTGGTTTTTGTTTCCTAGAGAGAAGCTGGAAGCCATTTAAGGAGGAGTTATATGGGGGGAGGCACACAATGGGCTGGGGTCAGGGCTTAGGAGTGGGAGGAGAGTGCTGACCTGGAATTCCCTTAGAGTATTGTTGATGTCAAGTGGAGATACTCTCTGGGACTGGATATCTTACACAGGAAACAAGAAAGGCCTCCAAAATAGAGTTGAAAATTTACTGGCTACTAACCACAGTTAGGTAGACAACAGTAAAAAAATCTGGGCATCATGAACACCTGGGGAGGGGTCAGACTTTGTTCCTTGAAAAGGTATATGTTTATCTGTGTCTGACAGTTTACAAGGCTCAGAGTTGTGTTAATCACCAGCTCAGCATTACAGGGTGTGCAGCAACATATAAACCATGTCCCACCAGCACATATGGATCCCTCTGAGTATCTACTGCTGTGTGTGAATAATATACACTGGTCCCTTCTTGCACCCTCTCATCAGACTGCCCCCACCCATGTATAATGACTTTCTACAGGCAGGGAAGCCATTGTTCCCATCTGGAGAAAATATGAATAGAGTTTGCACAGAGCAAGTCTTTGCAAGTTCTTGATAAAAGTACTTAGGTCCCAGGTCAAAAGCACCTTCTTCGAGAAAGTTTTCAGGATTCCAACTCACACACTTCTCCTAGTGCCTATGGAGAAGATAGTGCTGTTTTCACCGGAAAGGTAACTATCACAGAAATTTCAGCAACATAATGTTGAAAGTAGTGGCCTGGAGGCAGGTGACAATAGTGATAACATTTAAGCTGTCTGCAGGAGCTACAAGAACTTTTATATGCCCTAGAGTAAAAGGCCTACACAGACACAGTGTGCATTCACACTGGAGGTTGGGGGTGGAGTGTGGCCTGATATGAGTACACACACATATCTCTTTATGACTGGGTTTCAAATGTTGCATGGATACCCAAGCTAGTAAGCTTGAACACACACTTGGTATTCACAGATATATTTTCTAACTGAAGTATGCATGTCTGAGAACAGAACTGCCTGAGAGAGAGTGAAGAAGGTACGGACATGCACAGCATAAAAAAGGTGCATTCTATAAGTAAGTGTAACACACTCATCTCTGATTTCTAAGTATACTCTGTGAAACATGGTTTCTGGATGTTGGTGCCTAAGGTGAGCTTGATGGTTCTCATTCAGCCTTGCTGGAGGGCCCCTTTGAGGAAAGTCTAGCAGAAGTCAGCCTAATGTAACTGAGAGGCTTATGTTTCCCTCTGTGTCCTCAGGAGACACTTGTGTCACAAGGCCCAAGACTTCCATCAGAGGAAGACAGCCAGCCTTGTTAGATGACAAATCCTTATAAAAGGAAGGGTTCCTTTGCTTATCTCTAAATTTGGCTCCAATTGTCCACCATACACATGTAGTATTTTGTCATCCAGCAGGTGTGTTCTGAGACACAACTTACCTCCTTTATGTAGATGGCTACTTTATGTATTGTGATATCAGACTTGAGGTGAGTAAAGTTTGGAATAGTATGTTATAGGAGAGACACTACACACTTGCATTGTGAATATGGGGCTACGTGTACCACCAGTAGTTCATGGATAAAGAGGTTAGGAATGAAAGGACTGAGGGATTGAAGAGAATGTCATTTACCCCCCCCCCATATTTTTGTAAGGTTAGGAATTCAGAAGAAAATTTCTTTGGTCCCTATACTCTGTGTGCCTACACTTATAGAGGGGACATTGAATAATGGGAGTTCCCAAAAAGAGATCTGTCTTGGGAGCCCTGAGTCCACATTGCTCTGCCTGACTGTGCCTCCAGGTGCCTGAGTAATGGCAGGACTCAAAATTGCATCTTGGTGTGAACAGAAAGCATATGAGCCCTTTGTGGTTCTTCCTCTGTGTTGGAGTACTTCTTGCCAAGCATAGTAATTCTCTTTTGAGATTCAGACATATGTGGTTTCCTTCGGGTATGGCTGACATGCTCACTGTTTATAGGATACTTGCTGGCTCAAGGCAGAAGCAGGCAGGAACAGAGTAACTGCCACCCTATTCACACACACACACACACACACACACACACACACACACACACAGAGAGAGAGAGAGAGACAGAGACAGAGTCAGAGAGACAGACAGATAAAAGAAAAAGGAAGAAATGATTACTGCAATGTGCAGGCAGCCATTCTAAGATGTAAGAGTTGCTGTTTTATCTAATGCAGAGCCCACTGAATATGGGAAAAAAGTACTGACTGTGGGGGTACTAATCTAGCTATACCCTGGAAAGTGACATGGGAGGAAAATGGGGATTTAGGTTTAGAAAGTAGACAGGTGAGGGCATCTCAAAGTGTCATGTATATAGATATAAATGGAGTACAGCCTGTTAGGGGCTTAGAAAAGCATTGACTTGGAGAAGGGAGAAATTTTCAGACTATTGAGGGTCCAGATTTGAAAATTGTTGAAACACAGAGGAGCCTACTTAAATGATATAGGCAGTAGGACTATAAAAGTTACTAGATAAGATTTAGCATGTTTTTGTGAGATATGGATCAAGATTATGTTGGTGGGTACTCAACAGGCTTGATCCTGATAATGACACAGAAAACTGTGTAGAGAGTGAAATTGTATAGAAAGCAGAAAGGGTGCTATGGGCCCTTGCTGAAACCGAGATCTTGGATTTAGCACAGCACAACATGGAGAAAATAGGCTCTGCATTTGGGACCTTACCAAAAGACAGAAGTCAATACTTCTTGGAATAAGCAGATATGCTAAGATTGTCATTAAATGTACTAAACAGTCTAGATCCTATTAGTTTTGGGAAACAATTATATAAATAATTAATCAAGATTCTAGATCAAGGAGGAGGAGAAGTGGTTAATCATGGTATAGAGTGGGCTGAAGTAAGCAGCACCAGAAACCATCAAATGTGAATTGCTCAGAGAAGGGTGAATTAGATGGAAGTGTAGATACTGTCCAGTGCACAGGAGAACCCAACTGAACTAGTAATGCTAGAAGATGTTAGTGTGATATATGAGTGTGTTACTGGCTATGGGATCTAGAGCAGATACAGCAGTGTTTGCAAAATCAACAGTTCAGTGCATTTATTATTCAAGAGCTGCACTCAGCAGGAGAACAATAAAGTAAGAATAAGAAGTGATAGAGTGTAGGCTACACAGAGTGCCTATAGATGGATTATTGTCATTGGAGAAGACTAGAATTTAGCTAAATTTCAGGAGTCTTGTGAGATGAATTTGAGCTTAGAGAATTGAGACCCTAGTTTTTAGAGGTTGCCACTGCATAGTTCAGACAGATAGACTAGCCAGGACTGTGGAACAAAGTACAGTTCTAAATGTATGTAGAAAACAAGCATTTAGTGAGAGAATCCATGCTAAGATGAAGCCTGGAGGAGGACATTAGAAGTGTGGGTATGGAGTAGTGTGATATAGCTAGCAAAAAAAGTTCCTCTGTGTGTGTGCAGATAGCATAATGACTGCATCCTAAGTAGTGGCTGTAACAATATTAGAAGTGATGGATCTAGGTGAGTACATGGGTTTTGTAGCTATGTAAAACCTATATGGTACTAATGTAAGGTACAGATGATAGGAATAGGCTAGCATATAGTCTGTTCAATGTGGGTTAGATCCAGAAGATCTAGAAGGTCAAATGTCTGGTTGTAAGTAAATCAAAACGTGCTATTCCATGGAGGAGGAAATAGTATGTCTGGGCATGTAGTCAGTATTTAAGGGTAGACAAAAGCTGTACATGTGGCTATTATGTCAGGCAGGTTCTAGCAGAAACCTGTAGGCTGGATACAAAACACGTTCTGATGTTGGGACTATGATTATGTGTTTGGGAGACAATTGAAGCATTTGGTGTGCTATGGCTACATGCAAAAATCCAAGTGTCAGAAATAGTCTGTGACACTGGCAGGGAAATACAAGTTTTATATGGTTGGATGTGAAAAAAACAAGTATGTAATGTGGGGAATAATCACCTCGGTAGACACTGTGTGAGGGTATGATATGTCTGAATAAGGAGTAGGGTTATGTATGCACAGTAAACATTTCATGAGTATGTGCAGGTAAGGTAGGTGCTAGGGAGTTTATGAGTTTGCTACAGGACAGGAAGCGGTGGTGAGATGCTGCTGCTCTTTGAGATTTGGGATTTTGAAGTAGACCAGAAGTGACCACTGCAAGGTGTAGGCAGCGATTATAGGATGGAACAGGTGATATTTTTATCTAGGTTAGATTTCACTGAATGTGTCAAAATAAGTGAGTGTGAGGGTACTCAACTGCCTAGACCTTGGAGAGTAACAAAACTGGGATATAGAAAATCTGAGTATGGGACAGAGAGGTGAGCATAGATAAAGTCTCCTGTGTGTAAAAGTACATAGAAGGACTACCTGGTGGAAACATAGTCAAACAATGGCTACAGTACAGAGAGAGGTTTAGGTTTATGGACAACTCTTGGGCTAGATTATGGATTTGTTGAAGGCTTAGGACTTGACTGCATGCTGTAGGTTGTAGGACTTTGCAAGGTACTAGATAAGTTTCAGCATGTTGTTATTAGACATGTATCAAGAGTGAGTCAGTGGGTATTCAACAGGCTTGATCCTGGAAATGACATGGAAAAGTTAGTAGACAGTGGCATTATATAGACAATAGAAATGATGTTATATCTGTTTGTGTTTAGATTTGGTCTTGTAGGAACCTGGATGATCCGTTATAGCACAGGACAGAATGGTGAAATGAGGTTGAAACTCAGGATTTGGGACACACCAAAAGCTAGAAATTGTTACTGATAAGAGTTTGTAACTGTGCTAGGACTGCCATTTTCAGTTCTAACCAGTTTAAACCCTAGTAGTTTTGAGAAACAATTATCTTGTGCAACGAAATACATGAGATTCTACACCATAGAGAAGAGAAGGGTGATTTTAAGAACCAAATTCCATCAAAAGTGGTTTTCTGAGGGAAGGATGGTCCTGGCAGAAATCTAGAAAGTGTCCAATTCCCAGGAGAATCTGATGGAACAATTAATCCTTGAAGTTGTTAGTGGAGTAGAGAGGTGCATACTTGCTATGGGACTTAGAGTAGATGCAGCAGTTTATAGAAAGGATAAAAAATTGTGTGTGTTGGGATACTAAAAAATTTGGACCTTTGGGAGGACACACAAAATATAAATAAGAAGTGATAGAGTATATGCTATACAAAGTTCTGTGAGGGGTGGGTAATACTTGTATGGTAGGCCCTAGGAAGAGGTTAGATGTAGCTAAAATCCAGGAGCTTTTGTAAGAGGAGTTTCAGCTGAGGGACTCGGGACCCTATTGCCTACAAGTTGCTATTACAATGGTTGGAGCACTGACTTGGAACACAGGCTGCTTCCATTGGTTGTGGAGAAAGAGTGTCCAGTTCCTTGGCTACAACTCCAATGGAAGTGATGGATGCAGGCCAGGTTTGAGGCTCTCTGGAACCCTAGATGTTGATTTTACATGGCATGGTTGATCTGAATAGGCTAGTGTTTTTTTCTGTGATATCTGGTCTATTTCCAGAAGAATGTATAAAATTCAAACATTAGTTTGTGAGGAAGTAAACAACATGCACTCCGGAGTGTTGACATGGGAAGTATAGGTATAGGGTGGGGTATTTTAGGTGACACAATGTATATAAATGTGGGTATATATGTAGGGTAGCTTCCTGGTGGCTGCCTGTATGTTTGATACAGATCTCACTAATAACACGCAAGAATGTAAGTGCAAAACTAGGCTGGCCACTGGCCGTGATAAATTAATATATATAATGTGGGATGTGGAAAAGCAAGAATATAGTGGGGCAAGTAGTTACCTGATTTGACATTGGGCGAGGACATGGGAAGTCTGGATAAACAGTGGGGTTTTACATGCACAGCAAATTTTCCACGAGTAAGTGTAGCTACTGTAGATTCTGAAGGATCCATGGTATTGGCTACTGGACAGGAAGGTGTAGAGAGATGATGCTGGAGTTTGAGAGTAGGGGTCCTAAAGAAGGTCAGAAGTCACTATTGCAAGGTAAAAGCTGCTATTCTATGATGGATCAGGGGCTATATTCTCCAGAGTAGATCCCACTAAATATAGAAAAAACAGGTGCTGAGTGTGGGGATACACACCTGGCTAGACCCTGGAAAATGACAAGGGAGGAAAATTGGAGAATTGAGTATTAAGTAGAGAGGTGAGAGCAGCTCAAATTATCCTGTTTGTAGATGTGTAAAGGGTTCTCCCCCTTGGGAGCTTAGATGTTCGCTATAGAACTGGATGTGGTTTTCAGACTAAGCTGGTACAGTATTGGGGATTTTGTTAAAGCCTAGGTGTCAGTACTGCAATGCAAGAAGTCCAGGTTAGAACTGGCCATTCTTTGTACACACTTTAGATTTGGCAAGTCTTGAACAGCAAGTGTCTGGTAGTGTATTCAACATGTTAGAAAACTGAAAGAAGTGAAGTTATTGTGTTTGGACTTCACTGGTGTATGTTGTACAAATTGCCCCCTGGGTGAACGAAAGACTCACAGGCACCTATATGCTTCCCAAAGCAAAGGAAGAGGTTGAGACTAGGCTAGGGTGTATGACTTGGGACCCAGTGAAAACCTATAGTTTTACTATCACAAGACTACACAGCCAGGTTAGGTACATTCAGTAGTTCCATAGGAATGCAGAAGTACAAATACTTAGGTCTCTCTCTCTCTCTCTCTCTCTCTCTCTCTCTCTCTCTCTGTGTGTGTGTGTGTGTGTGTGTGTGTGTGTGTGTGTGTGGGTTTCTGTACCCTGTCTATAGTGGAAGAGGAGGTCCTTGGAAGTCTGTGTATGGAGTGTGGTGTATACGTTGCAAACTGTCTTGTGAGTAGATGTGAATACTGCCAGTCATGGAGGGATCCTAGATATTACCTATACTTAGGGTGGTACTAGATGGAGTTCCTAGACATTGGCAGTTGGTCTTAATGGTATGACAAGCTTGGGTGACATAGGTAGACTGAAGGAAGCCTACACGTAGTTACTACAAGATACAGGCACTAAGAGTAGCCTTTGGGACCCAGGCTACATATTATAGGATATAGAAAAAAACAAGTATAATTTGCTGAGGTACAGTCACCAGGCTTGACCATGGAGGAGGACATGGGAAGTCTATGTATGAAGTAAGGTGGGATAGACAGAGCAAAGAGTTCTGTGTATAGATGTGAGTTAAGAGGCTGCTTTCTGCTGGGAGCCTAGATGTTTGCTACAACAGTTAGGGATCATCATTGACATTTCTACTGATATTCAAATACAACAATGCACTTAGGAATGATTGTAGGGAAGACATTCAAGATACTAGGCAAAGATTAAGGCAGACATAGTGGAATGAACCCTTGAGCAATGGGAGACGTGGAGAGGTGTTTTGAGAAGCAAATGCTTTGTTTTGGATTCTGCAATAGCTAAAGGGAATAGATGCAGAAGAATGGTGTGCAAAAGTTGCCTTGGGGTTGTTGAAGGGAAGCTTCCTTAAAAAACTGGACTCTCTTTGTTCCTCATTATTTGTTTCTCCCTCATAATAAGTAGCCAGAGTGGTACATTCTGCTGTTTGTTGCTTCACCAGGCAAGCCGGTGGGTCAGAGCCATGCTTTGTCATGTCTGAGCATGTGCTGGCCTCCTATTGGCTGAAGTGTTCGTGAGCAATCAGGCCTGAGGGGTGTGGACTTCACTGCTGGTCAGTTGCCCAGACCTCTTGAAGCAAGACAACCTAAAATTGAACATGGCAAAGAAGACCAATAAACCACAGGAAGAACTGTCCAAAATGGACTGCCCTACCTCTTCTATCCATGATGGGGAAGCCATATCTAAGCCAGTTATGCCAATAAAGACAAAGGCAGCCTACAAGTTTTACCCGCCAGGCATATTTGCCAAAAAGGTAAGATGACCTATCCTGTCAGAGCTCCCTCCACTGATATACTCTTGCTTAAAGTGACTTGCTTTCTCTAGCCTGGCCTAAATCACCTCATATACCCTCACTCTTCCTGACAATGCCCCTTCACTTTTTATCCCCACTTCTTTCTAAATTAACTAAATCTTTTGTGTCTTCCCTCATATCACTATAGGCTCCTAAAGCCAACAAGCGTGGCAGACGCTCCCAACAGAAGACTTCCAAAAAAGATGATGTTCAACAGCCTGCACTGAAGAAGGTCAAAGAGTCAAAGCTGAATGATGAACCTTTGAGGTTCGAGGAACAGCCTGAAAATATTTTCAGTGATCAAAATGCTGGAGAACCAAACACAAGCACTGTTGCAGGCGAAAGTTCAACCTTCACGGCCAAAACTGCAAACTTTGTCGGCGAAACTTCAACCTTCGCGGCCAAAACTGCGACCTTTGCGGCCAAAACTTCAACCTTTGCGGCCGGAACTTCAACCTTCACCGCCCAAACTTCAACCTTCTCCGGCGAAACTGCAAACTTCGCGGCCAAAACATCAACTTCCGCAGCTGAAAATTCAACCTTCTCCGGTGAAACTTCAACCTTCCCCACTGAAAATTCGACCTTCTCGGGCAAAAGTGCAACTTTCGCAGGTGAAACTTCAACCTTCGCTGCCGAAAATTCAACCTTCTCCAGCGAAACTGCAATCTTCACTGGCGACATGTCAGCCATCGCAAGTGAAACTTTAACCATTGTAGGTGATACTTCCATGATGACTCGTGAGATTTCAACCATGGCAGGCAAAATTTTAACCATTGCAGGCCAAAATTCAACCATTGCATGCAAAATTTCATCCATAGTACTCCAATTTTCAGCTGTCAAAGATGAACATTCAGTCATCTTAAGTGAAACCTCAAACCTGGCAAGCACAAGTACAACCATCACCACAACTACCTCAACGGCAAGTGTCACCACAGTTCAGGCTACCAGGTTTGAGGCAACCAGAGTTGAGGCATCCATGGCTGAGGAAGATAACGCATAAATGGTTATCATGATGTGGAGAAATTATCTCTCCACAAACTATAAAATTTAAATCACATTGTTATTGTTAAAAATAAACTAATTTTAATTGAAATGATATGTGTCCTTGTGAGTCACTCGTGGTAGAACTGGAAATGGCGAGGAAGAATGGCAGGTATAGAGCGAAAGAGGGAGTATGTGGGGAGGGGGCTGGGTATTATGACAAGGGAAGGATTTAGGTCTCACCAAGTTTGGGGCCAGACAAGCAACTTGGGTGTGTACATGAACAAGGAGAGAATTTGGATGGGTATATGAGAAGAGACATAATTTGTTCACAAATGGTTGGGTGCCAGAAAAAAGACTTAGGTGGGTATATGACACAATAGGGACTTTAGGTGGGGATATGGCAAAGTAGCCATTTAAGGTGCTTTTCTGATGAAGGCCCCACATGGAATTTGGTTGGACATATTACAAAGAAGGCAACGTGAGTATACATATAACAAAGAAGTGACTTTGGATCTCATCACATCATTGAGGACCAGACTGTAAGCGCTCTCCATTACACACATGGATGGTATGAAGAGAGCGACATGACCTTTCCAACAAAATTAAAGGTTCCAGTCCATAGTGATGACACTAGATAGGCTAGGGTCAGATGGCAAGGCAGGAGGACTGCCCCTCTCAGTGGTCTAGGGGAAAGGGATGGGAGAAGAAGGAGGCAAGATAGGATTGGGAGGAGATGAGAGAGAGGCCTACACTTGGTATACAAAATAAATTGTAAAAGATAAAAATTAAAAAATAAAACCAAAGGAGAAGGAAAAGGAGAAGGAAGAGGAGGAAGATGAGGGGGAGGGGGAGGAGGATGGGAGGAGGAGAGGGACGAAAGGAAGGAGGAGGGGGAGAAGATAAAATTGCTCTTTTTCACTTATCTCATAGATAAGGATGAAGAAGAATGTGTACCTGTTCCTACATATTTTGCAAGATAAGGGCAAAATATTAAGTGTGTATATTGCTACAACCTATAAAACGTGCAATATTGTCAGTGACAGCACTATGCCACAAAAAGAGGAAACATTACCAGTTAGACACGTGTCTCCTAGTTGTGTTTTTATATCCCACACCATAAGTAAGGGAAGTCCTCAGGCCCACCAAAGATGTCAGCATAATAGAATACACTTGTCACATCTCAAAGAAAGTAGTGGGAGTGGCAAGAATAACCTTGAATATCCTTCATAAGGAATTTGGTGTTGAACAGGAACTTCGCAGTGTGTTGCTTCCATAACAGGCCTAGTGGAAATGAGGGTTTACTAAAGAGACACTTGTGTCTCTCAATCTATCAGACTAGTGAAATAACAGACCTCAAAGAAATGAGACTCTCCACAGAAATCTCATGCTGAGTGAAGAAAAATCCTCCAGTCAAAAGGAGAACTTTCACAATCATCAAACCACCTTACCAGATACGACTAAAGATCAGGCAATAGTGGGTCAGTTGATGGTGGATACAACCTGTACGTTGATCACTACTGCTGTATATGAACATTCCTGGCCCTCAATTTAAATTTTAATCACACTTCAATACGTGAAGATATACATCATATACTTCAGAGGAAAGAAGTGTCTCATTCCAATATGACCACATAGGATAACTGTCTTTTGTTCTGCTTTCTACAGTTAACTTGGATATTTTTTTTAAATGTTAATTTAATTTTATTTTTAATAACATTTTTTACCTTGTATCCCCCCTCTACTTCCCTCCTTCCTCCCCTCCCAATCTCTTCCTTCCTCCCCCTTCTCCACGCAT
>REGO01001198.1:0-23542 GCA_010120015.1 Rhombomys opimus
TATTCTTAGGTTTTGTCTTTTTATGTTGTCTTGAATTTCTTGGACGGTCTGTATCAGGAATTTTTTAGATTTAACATTTTCTTTGACAGATACATCTATTTCTTCCATTGTATCTTCCACACCTGAGATTCTTTCTTCCATTTCTTATAGCCTATTGGTTATACTAACCTCTGTAGTTCCTGCTTTCTTCCCTAAGTTCTTTCTTTCCACAATTTCTTCCATTTGTTTTTTTTTTTATTTTTTCCAATTCTATCTTCAGATCTTGAGCTATTTTGTTGGTTTCCTTAACCTGTCTGACTGTATTTTCATGTTTTCTGTCAATTCCTTCAGCTGTTTGTTTGAACAATCCACTGTTTCTTTTATTTCATTCAATGATTTAAGCATTTCCTCTCTAAAGGCCACCAACTGTTTGGCTGCAGCTTCCTCTATTTCTTTTCGTATTTTATTTCTTTCCTCTGTTATCTTCTTCATGAGCGTAGATGTTAGGTCATCTCCTTGAATTTCAATTATGCTGGGGTGTCTAGGGCTATTTGCCCCTGGATAACTTGGTTCTGGAGATGCCATATTGCTCTGGCTTTTGTTGGTTGAACTTTTATACTGTCCTCTACCCATTGGGCTATCTTAGTTGTTTGAAGTTAGTTTCTGGTTTATCCTGGACTCTTGTAGTGGAGAGCATCCCTTTGGCAGGAAGATGGTTTTTCCTAAAGGAAGCCTTCTCAGCTTTTTGGGTATATTCACTGGATGGCTGGTGTTTTTCAGGAGTTGTTACAGCTCACCTCAGGCATAGAGACCTGGGTGGTAACTGTGATCCTGATTAGTCAAGAGTGCTCTCCTCTCATCTGGAGAAGTCCTGGAGATAGCTGCACTCCTTCTGGGTTCCTTGCTGTAAATTTAGTGATCAGCTGCTGTAACCTGTGCGTCCCGTGGTTTGGTCAATTTTGTTAGGGATAACTGGTTGCCCCTTAGAGCAATATCTGGGGGTTGATCTCAGGGCTCCCGGTCTTTTGTAGGTCTGATGTTGGGGCTCTGTGCCCCAGAACCCAAGAGGTAATCTGTGGCTGGTGAGTACTGTTCTCCTGGTAACAGCAGGCTACCTGGGGCACAGCAGTTCCCTGGGTTGGGTCAGTCTTTGGGACCTTTTCCTGGGATATACTGGATTGCCTAATTCTGTCCCCTTTGCTTCGTTCCTTGTTCCTTGTGAGGGTTTCTCCAGACAGTGACTCTAAGACTCTGGTGTCTTGGGGCACACAGTTCTGTCTGTAAGGGGTAGTTGGTACAAAGCAGGCCTCTGGGCTGGTGGAGCATGCGCCCGCCTGCCAGTCTGCGGGAGCTGGGTTCCCAATAACTCTGTGCTCCCTGCTTGGGCCTGGATCTGTGATGGCTGGGCGTACTCGCCTGTTTTCGATCTGCGGTCTGTGACACTTTCCCCAGGCAAAGCCTAGGTGATCCCAGCAGCACGGTTTCTTCCTTCCCTGTGGGGCCCTCTCCGGACAGGGGTTCCCAGTCTCTTTTGTACTGGGGCATGCAGCTTGTCTGTACCGGTGAGCTGGGCGAGCAGCTCTCCTTGAGGTCAGAGCTAAGTTTTGATGGCGGCTGGTACCCGTGGTCTGCGAGACCTTCCAGGGAAAGACTGGGTGACCCGTGATCATACTCGCAACTTTGCTGCCCGTGGGGCTTTCTTGCAACCTGGACTCCCAGTCTCAGGCACCCTTGTGCCCACTGATCAGCCTGGGAAAGTGATCGGGATATGCAGGCTTGCGGCTCCAGCCCAGAGAACCAGAGCCTGAGTTACCCGGTATTTCTTCTGGGTTCTGGCTGGGCAGCCGAGAGTGGACCAGACTGATTCCCATGCCGTGGGAGCCTCCCCTCGCCTGGGAAACATGATCGCTGTAGTTTTAGGGCCCAGAGTTCAGTCTCCTGGTTGCTGCACGGAGAGTGCTGTCCCGCTTCTCAGACACAGTGCTCTCCTGGCGCCGCCATCTTGGCTCCCAACCAGAAATGATTCTTACTCACAGGAAAGAGAAACCAGCTGGAAAAAGGGACAGCCTCCTCTTTCCTCTTCGCTCTCCGTTTCCTTCTCCTTCTTTTCTCTCTCTTACTACAAATAGCTTCACAAGAATGTATTTTCAGAGAATCTCATTCTTGATTACTTTCCAAATCCATATTCCAATCGTGTTATTTTTAAATTCACTAGTTTATATTAAACAGTGTTCCATGTGTAGTTATTTCCTGTAAACAATAATATAAGGAATAATGTAGGTAAATGTAGAGAAACCGCATGTGTAATTTTTGCATCTTTTTTCTCTTTCTGTTTTCTTTTTTATTTATATTTTTATTAATTACAGTTTTTTCGCTTTGTATCCTCCCTGTAGCTCCCTCCCTCCTATCTTCCCAGTCCCATCCTTCTTCCCTTTTCCCCACATATACCCCTCCCCCAGTCCATTGATAGGGGAGATCTTCCTCCCCTTCCATATGATCCTAGTCTAGGTCTCATCAGGAGTGGTTGCATTGTCTTCCTCTGTGGCCTGGGAAGGCTACTCAGCCCTGAGGGGGAGGTGATCAAAGAACAGACAATCAGTTCATATCAGAGGCAGTCCCTGTTCCTATTACTATGGAACCTACTTGGATACTGAACTGCCATGGGCTACATCTGTGCAGGGGTTCTAGGTTATCTCCATGAATGGTAATTGGTTGGAGTACCAGTCCCAGAAAAGACCCCTGTGCCTAGATTTTTGGTTCTGTTGCTCTCCTTGTGGAGCTCCTGTCCTCTCCAGGTCTTACTATTTCCCACTTCTTTCATAAGATTCCTTGCACTCTGCCCAAAATTTGGTATAAGTTTCAGCATCTGCTTTGATACTCTGCAGGGTAGAGTCTTTCAGAGGCATCTGTGGTAGGCTGCTGTCCTGTTCCCTGTTTTCTCCCTTTTCTGATGTCCATCCTTTTTGACTTTCTCAATGAGGATTGAGCATCTTAACCAGAGTTCTCTTTCTTGATTAGTTTCTTCAGCTGTAGAGATTTTAGTATGTTTATCCTATATTATATGTCTAATATCCACTTATGAGTGAGTATATACCCTGTATGTCTTTCTCCTTTTGGGATACCTCACTCAGGATGATCTTTTCCAGTTCCCCCCATTTACCTGCAAATTTCATGATTTCCTTGTTTTTAATTGCTAAGTAGTATTCCATTGTGTAAATGTACCACAATTTCTGCATCCATTCCTCAACTGAGGGGCATCTCCAGCCCTATACCTATTATTTAAATGTTCTTATTTGAAGTTTTCTTTTAGAGAAAATAAATTTTGTATTTTCTATAAAATATGTCCACATTTTATTTGCTAAACTTTGATAACTGTTAGCTATCAAGTTAACAAACTGCTGCAAGCTACCTTGTTGAAAATATGAAAACCTATCCGGGGTTCTTCTTTGTTCCTCACAATTGACAACATTCCTATCTCCATTTTCCAAACTTTTCTATAACTACCTACTATGATTTCATCTCAGTCCACCTGAAATTGAACTCCACCTGGTTTTATGTCAACTGCTCAGAACATTTTTTTGAGCAGAGAAATGATGAATCTGATATGTTAACTGCTGTGTACAATGGTTCTCAATAATGCTATATTGTCTGAAGAGTTACAAAGATGAGACCCATTTTGACAAATTATAGTAGATAAGAGCAGCAAATCAATTTTGTACTTAAATCCAGTACATTTAGTAACATGGATATCAGGACAAAATACATTATCAGTTCCCCAAAAACCTAAAGTATTTGAGAGATGTCACCTGTATTTCTCATCATGATTGCAGCAGAAAAACCAGATAGTTTCAACTTTCTGGAATTTTTTTAAAAATTATTTCTCTCTCTTTCTCTCTCTCTTTGTGTGTGTGTGTGTGTGTGTGTGTGTGTGTGTGTGTGTGTGTATGCATGCTGTAGTATATGTGAGGTGGTCAAAGGACAACTTGGATAATCTGTTCTCTCCTTCTACTCTGTAGGTCCTGGGAATCAAACTCAGGTCCTGAGGTTTGACAGCAAGCCTGTTTACTCACAGAGCTTTGCCACTGGCTCCTCAAAGATACAATTTTATAAAATGTTTTCAAAAAACGATATATATTATTAAGAATTTAATAATGTTGTAGAAAACCTAAATGATAATATCAACAAATCCTTTACAAATTAAGTTTGTCTTTGCTTTTCATAAACTTAATTGAATCACTCCTTACTACTTATAGTTTCAAAATTGGACTGAATACATAAAAAGTTAATACAAAACATTAAAATTTATTTTTGTATTTTTATCTTTTAATAAGGTAAAATAAAAACATAGAAAGGATAAAATTGCCAGTATATTTCCATGAATAATTTGTACAAGATAAACTCACTCATATTAAAACCACAAGTCAGAATATTTCCAGAAACAAGTCTGTCTTATTTCCCTATTCAATAAGTGATATTACTAAGTAAAAGCACTCGGTGAACTTTTGGGTTATCAGGCTTGTTTTGATTGCTGGAGAAAGTGTGTAGCACATATGCTACTGAGACTGTCACTTAAAGTTGTGCTTTTGTTATTCACTTTTACTGGTATGTCTTGGTAACTCATTTGTATTCCTTTCTATGTAATATTACAGTGTATCTATTTATTTATCCATTACACTGCTAATGGTTTTTTATTGTTTGTAAAATTGGAGTCTCATCAAAAGCAATGCTAGAAACATTATAAATGCCAATATATGCAAATATAAACCTCAGAAAAAATAGGAGAGTAATATCATATTTAATGCTCACTACTGTCAATAGAAAAATATTGGAATGAAAGAAAATCTTATTTATTTATTTATTTTTAATTTTTTAATTCTTTATTAATTATACTTTATTCACTTTGTATCCCACCTGTGGTTCCCTCCCTCCTCCCGTCCCAACCCCTCCCTTCCTCCCCCCTCTGCATGCATGCCCCTCCCCATCTTCTTTTCCTTCTTTCTGATCCTAGTCAATTAGGTCTCATCAGGAGTGGCTGCATTGTCTTCCTTTGTGGCCTGGTAAAGCTGTTCCCCTGGGGGGTAGGTGATTAAAGAGCCAGCTACTGAGTTCATGTCAGAGACAGTCCCTGTTCCCATTACTATGGAACCCACTAGGACACTGAACTTCCATGGGCTACAATGAGATAGTTTTTAAAACCGAAGTAACATGAAAAGATGCTCAATATGAGTAATCAAAAGAAAGAATTTAATTACACCTTTCATGAGACAATATTGTGTGCTTCTCAGAATGACAGTAGACAGAAAATGACGTCAAGCTTGGATGAAGATGATGAAGATGATTTCTGAGTTAGTATAACAGCTAACTCACGAGTGATTTATTTTTCAATTTTTTTATTATTCTCATTTATTACAATTTATTCAATTTGTATCCCAGCTCTGGCTCCCTCCCCCATCTCCTCCCAGTCACACCCTCCCTCCCTCTTCTCCTCTTATGCCCCGCCCCTGTCCACTGATAGAGGAGGTCCTCCTACTCTTCTGACCCGAGCTTATCAGGTATCATCAGGACTAGCTACATTGTCTTCCTCTATGGCCTGGCAAGGTTGTATCCCAGAGAGGTGGATGTGATCAGAGAGCTTGGTGCTGAGCTCACGTCAGAGAAAGCCTCTGCTCCTCTAACTTTGGACCCCACTTGGAGACTCAGTCTATGGGCTACATCTGAGCATAGGTTTTAGGTCCTCTCCCTGCATGGTCCTTGTTTGGGGTCTATGCAGGGCCCCCAGGGCCTCTTGCTCTCTTTCTTGCACTTTCTTGTTCTCTCTTGGTCCTCTCTTCTCTTGCTCTCTTGGTCCTTTCTCTATCGCGGTGCCCCCACTTCAATTGTGGTGTTTTTTGTTTTTGTTTTTTTTTGTTTTTGTTTTTTTGTTTTTTTTTTTTTTTTTGCTCTGTTGGGTCTCCTTTTGGAGCTCCTGTCCTGTCCAGGTCTTTCTACCTCCCCATTCTTTCATAAGATTCCCTGAATTCTGCCCAAAGCCTGGCTATGAATCTTAGCCACTGCGAGACCATCTGTGGTAGGCTCAATTATACAATGAGGGGTTTCTTAATGTTGTAGGATGCCCACTAAAGAAATCTGCTCAAATATGGGTTTAAGCCAACAGAAAGTCTTTATTGGCTGACAAGTTGTTAGGATTTTGGAACAAAACCTGCTTCTGGGTTGCCTAGCAACTTATGATGTCATCATGTGTCTCTGGCCAGGTGGCCACACCTGGAAGGCTTGGTTACCTTGCCCCTTAGAGGGACAACCTGACAGGTGGTCACTCTCTTGCTCTCTCTTGGTCCTCTCTTCTCTTGCTCTCTTGGTCCTTTCTCTATCGGGGTGCCCCCACTTCTCTCTTTCTCCCTCCCCATTATGTCCTGCTCTCCCTTCCTTCCCTCTCTTCATATCTACCTAGTAAACCTCTTGCATAGAAGATCTGTTGCAAGCCTCATCATATATTAATTGGTCTCAACACAAGTGACTATGATGGATGTTTGAGATCTCAGTGTAACACTATGTCTTTCTTTGGGTGAAGTTTCAGACACACACACACACACACACACACACACACACACAAAGCATATTCTGGGATTACATACTTCAGTTAACAAGAACAGTTAGCCAGATGTAGAACTACAGAAGTGAAAAATCAAGGTTAGTACATGTTGAGCCTTCCCAGGACCATGGACTTTCATAGATTAGGGCTTTGTTTTAGTTTTGGCAGGTGGTGATGTCTACATGTTGAGTTTAACAGCCTGAATGGTATTTCTATCACGGAGTGTGTTGTGCTAAGGTCTGAGGGCCTATACTGTAACAAACCATCAAATGAGGTTCCCCGTGCTGCTGGTTATTTTTTTGTAATAATGATACTAACTCAACTTATCCAGCTTTCTTCCAAGTAAATATCTATAAAGACAAAACATGTAAGCAAAGACAATAAAAAGTTATTTTCAAAAGAAATAAAATGTCTGTTAAGAGTGTTAACATACTTGGCCTTACTAATAACATGGAAGTACAGATTATAGTCAAAATAATATCATGTTGATGAGAGTACTGATACCACAGTAATGACTTCTTACCAGGGACACCTGATAGTCTTCATTCTACAACTGCTTTTGAAACAAAAAGTAGAGTGACTTCAAAAGAAATAGTGTCATGGAAGAATCAAAAATTACAAACCAAGTACTATAGAATTCATATAGAGTAAAATCAGTGGAATGAAGTTAGTTTTAAATGGTGCCTAGAGACTTTGAGCTTTCATCACATAAAAATTTTTTTGAATATGGTACAAAGCCGAAAGCAAGGTCCAGGAACTCTCAAGCAAGATAAGGGACTGGTGAACTGACCCTAGAAAGTTTCCACAACCCACACAGCTAAGCATAATCCTGCCTTTCTTCTATCTACTCTCTAACCAAAGCCAGAGAAACAGCTGCTAAAGAAATAAAACCAAATTCCAGCCAAATGGAGCCTTTCTGTGCTGGGATTCCCACAAGCAGGTTGGTTTCCTATACAAAGTAGAGAAACCCATCCTACTGGGTTTCTTAACTTCTGCTCAAATCAAATATAACCTTTCAAAGCATAATATCTCCACACACATAGGGTTTGGGGTCCTAATTAAATGATGAATATGTGATTTTTTTAAAGAAGGCTATATACTATTGAATTCTAACATGTCATTTAATAAGATAAAAACTGAGAAGAATATAAAATGATCAGAGGTCACCTGGAGATCCAGGGAAGACATAAATGAGTGGAGCACAAAGAATTTTTAAGACTCTGCATAACAGTGTCCTAGTTTCATTTATGTTACAATGATAAAATATCCTAATGGAAAGCAACTTCAATGAGAAAGGATTTATATTAGCTCCCAATTCCAGATTATAGATCATCAGTAACTTTCAGTCCCAACTGTACATTTGCTAAAGCTCATAGAATATATGAGCTTTATACACACACACACACACACACACACACACACACACACACACATATATAACATGTAGGGTAAATGATATAACATGTAGGGTAAATGTCATTGCAAACTATAGAATGTAAGTAACTATGATGTGCTATTGTTAGGTCATAGATTATAACAATATGTAGTCCTGGATGTCAAGGTTTTAAATTTGTTGGGGCAGAATGTGTCAGCAACCAATTTTCATTGTAAATGTAAAAATTTCTAAGAATTAAATTAACATTAAATTAACCAATAGGGCTATTTTTCAGGATATCAACTCCTAATTATTCAATTAATTAAGCAAATACATAATTTATAAATAAGATTGAGAATTAATAAACAGATGAAGAAAATTGATAATGAAATTGTAAATAACTGGCATAAATAAGGGAAACTTTCCTAAGAATAAACACAAATTATTTAATATAGGAAGAAAATAGACAAAAAATCAATTTAAAATGTTCACAAAAATTCAAATGACACAATGGTTAGTGGGTCTTAGATTTTGAATATCATTGAAATGAACAATGGAAACTGAATTCTCATAAAAAAATTAAAGTTGTTATCTAGAGCTCAGGAATATGGGACTATTCTTTGCAACTTCTTAAAGTCCTTCCTTTTCTAAATTGGTAAAAGTCATCTCTTTGTATAATGATTTTGAATTAATTTTTTCAATTGATATTTATAATTTATGATGGAAATATGATATCTTGATGTATGTGTATATTACTGCATAATAAAATCAAGAAATTTTTAAAAAGTGCTCACAAGAACCCAAAATGCTCACAGAAATATTTTTCTAGATTTTTTTTTACAATATTATACATTTGCATATGGAATTTTAGCCATTTTCACAGATCTTCATTCAACTCTCTGATCCCCCATCCTTTCCCACCTTCTCACACTTCTTCTCAGTGAGCTTTCTCCTAATTTCTTCTCTGTTAGTATGTGTGCATTTGAGTTTAATTATGGTTTCTTGAATGAGCATGCCTGGGAGGTTGTTTAGAGAGGAATGTGCGCTATGTCAGTGTATGCACTAATGAAGATGCTGAATGCAACCACACCCCTGAACAGCTACTAATTGCCAGCAGCCTTTCTAGGAGGGATGGGGCAGCTGAGCTCCTCCCCATTCATAATGAAATGTTGAGGGGCCCAGTCTTGTGTGCGTCTTGCACAATGTAATTGAATGTCTTGAAATTCAATTCACATAGCCTTTTATTTCATCACAGACTCATGTTTTAGTTAGGATCCTAAACTGTCTCCTGTTGTGTGTGTGTGTGTGTGAGAGAGAGAGAGAGATGGTCATGTGCTTTGAAAGGTAAATTTTCACATTTGTAAAGCTGAAGCAGGAAGATTGCTACTGGTTTCAGTCCAGCCTGCACTGAACAGGCAAACCAGGGATAGTGACAGGTCCTATCTCAAGGAACCTAGCAAAAATACTGTAATTGAAGAAAGAAATTTAATATGAAAATAAAAAAGGCAATAAGACAAAAGGAAAGGAGACAAAGATATGAGTCAGCCAACTTCCAGCTGAAAGTGTTTGCTATAGCCTCATGTAGTCCATCAGCTACTCCAACTGGCCTGCTCCTTACTCCATTAATGACAGGCTTACTTGTATTTTGTACACTCCTGTGGAAGACAGAATATGAACAGAACAATTATTTACTCAAATACAAAATTTAATCCTTGTATCATTCTTCATGCTGCCATGAAGAAGGCAGATCTCAGGTAACTAACCACACAATCATCAGAATCTCACAGGAATCTGTATGTAGGAAAGCCGCAGTAAGGACTAAACACCATTATGAAATTTGCAAATAAATGGTGGGATCTAGAAAAGATAATCCTGAGTGAGGTATCCCAGAAGCAGAAAGACATGCATGGCAAATACTCACTTATAAGTGGATACTAGATAAACTAAAATTTGTACACATAAAGAAGCTAAGCAAGAAGGAGGACCCTGGGTAAAATGATCATTCCTCACTCAGAAAGGTAAACTGGATGGACTTTGGAAGAAGGAGAAGACAGGAAACAGGACTAGAGCCTACCACAGAGGGCCTCAGAAAGACTACCCAGCAGTGTTTCAAAGCAGATGCTAAGGCTCATAACCAAACTTTGGGCAGAGTTCAGTGAATCCTATGAAAGAAGTGGGAGATAGTAGGACCTGAAGAGGACAGGAGCTTCATAAGTAGAGCAACAGATTCAAAATATCTGAGCACAGGGATCTTTTCTGACACTGATACTCCAACCAAGGACCATGCATGGATATAACCTAGAACCCCAGATCAGATGTAGTCCATGGCAGCTCAGTCTCCAAGTGGGTTTCCTAGTAAGGGGAACAGGAACTGCCTCTGACATGAGCTCAATGGTAGGCTCTTTGACCACTCCCGCCCCCAGCAGCAGCCTTGCCAGGCCAAAGACGAGGACAATGCAGCCAGTCTTGATGAGATCTGATAAGCTAAGGTTGGATGGAAGGGGAGGAGGACGGACGTCCCCTATCAGTAGACTTTGGGAGGGGAGTGAAAGGAGATGAGGGAGGGAGTTAGATTGGGATGGAATGAAGGAGGGGAACTACAGCTGGGATACAAATTGAATAAATGGTAATTAATATAAAAATAAAAATTTAATAAAAGAAAGAAAAAAATGAACCAAACACTGGTAAAACATACCATACTATTTTGATGTACCACTATTGAATTATTTATTACTAGAATAAAAATTCATTTATTTCTTTCAGTATGAATCTGAAACAATTATATTATGTTTCTATACCATTAATTATCAAAGAAGTAAAATGTTTCTCATATTTTGACCTACTGTATAGTTTTTCCAAGACACTCCTTTGCAACTTCCTCAAAAGAAAAAAAAAATAGTAGGGCATAATGGATGCCTTTATTCCAGACTTTATACTATGTCATATCTGTGTGATTCTATAAACAATATATGATAAAGCTTTATGGATAGAAAACTTTGTGATAAGTATCACAGTGTAACATTATTAAAAGCAATTTTCAGTACATGTGAATATATGTAGTTTAGAGTCATATATAGTTTGTACTTTATAGTCATTCTTTTCAATAGGTCAATGTATTTTTTATGCCAAAAGATCAAATACCACCTATTTTGATGTTAAAATATTTTATAATAATGCCAAGATTTAGTCTCACTAAAATGAATATTCATGGTTATGATTCCTTGTGTATTTGTGCAAAAACTCTGACCAGTTCTCAATTCAGTAAATGCAGTGCTCCTTATTTCTAGCAACTGTTTTGTCTCACACCATTTACTCTGTTGGTAATATCCACAGATAATTTAATAAACCCATACACTTGTGTGTAAAATAATAAAGAGCTATATAAAAGATAAATGAAAGGAAAATTAGTTTAGATAAACAGCATGCATTTTAATGTGCAAACAAGCAGGCACAACTTGACTTGGAACCATAATGAAGCAGAGAGACAGTGGCTCCTATACAGAGAGTCACCTTGAAAGCAGCATGATGTTGTAGACAAGCACTGCCTGTGTTATGAATACACACTGGCACAGAAAGGTGAATGTAAATTATACACGCATTATAAATATGCAGCAATACAGGAAGATGGATGATTCTAATCCCCTGACCTGCTTTGTTAGTGAAACCTTCACAATAGTAAACAACACCAGGTCAATTTCTAAACAAAAGAAAATCCATCTTATCTAAACTATGCAGAACAATGAATTTTTGAAAGTAATACTTTGAAATAAGATGTTACTCAAGTATCCAAGGAGACATTTGAATGAAAATAAGCTGAAAGGCAAAAGAGTATTTTCTTGCAGAGTTTCAGGTGCCTTCTTAGAATTTAGCCTCCATGTTTCTTCACATATTCAAGTAGCATTGTCTTTGGCCAACACAAATAACTCACACACATCCAAAATACCAAGTAAGTTAAGAATTACTCAAATACATTTTCATACAAGTTTCTAAGTATATACATGAATTATAATGTATCTCAGAAAATAATAGCTACATAGTAGGCAACATGTATCTTCAGGTATATAGACAGTTCTCATATAATATGTACATTTTTGAAGGTGTATGCTTCAACCGCCAGTAAATGTTTCTCCACATTTTCAGCCATATTAACAGTAAGTAGAAGTTTCCATTCTTGCCAGTCTGATATTTGTAAAATGCCATATATATAATCTTTAAATTTATATTTCCATAGTTATTTATTATATTGATCATTTATCTTAGCAACCAACAATTATAACTTTCTTTTCCTTGAATACTGGGATGTGACCTAGATGACACAGAAATACAAATGGCAACATTATTATAAAATATTATGCAATCATCTTAATATCATGAACAAATTGACCAAAAAAGTATACTAAATAGCTAATTAAAATATGAAGTCATATTTACTAGCTCACAAGACAGTGTTAGTGGGTCTTTTATGTTTTATTTTTATTTTTTGAAGTTATTTTTAACTTTTTTATTAGCTCTTTGTAAATTTCACATCATACATACCAATCCTACTCATCTCCCCCTGCCCTTGTATCTATCTGTTCTCTAACTCAACCTCCCCTGAAGAGAGGGAAAAAAATCATTGTGGAAGCTATAGTGTGTCACAGCGTGTCTCACACTATACCCTTTTGTCTACACGTCTGTTTTTAAATGTTCACTGGAATGATTCCTTGGTCTGGTATGAGTCCTCTGGCTTCTGTTACTCTATCAGTACAGGATCCTCACTGGGTCTCCTCTCAGATATCCTGTTGCTACCTGTGTCATGGAGATCCTGTAGTTTTGGATCTATAGGACTGGCCCCTTTGTGCACTTCAGAAGTTAACTGGTGTGGTTGATGTTGGGGTAGACAATTAGATCTGGCCCTAAAAGGTATCTGAGCTGGTCAACCCAGTGGCTCACTTGCTCTCATGCCCTCAGGGCCCACTCACCAGCAACCCCCACAACCTCCAGGACCTGTTCTCCTGAGTGTTGCAGCCAGTGAGGGACAGAGCCAGTTTTCCCACCCTCATGACCATGACACCAGTTTTCCTTCCTTCCATAGGTGGTGAGGCATGAGGGAGGGAGGAGAGTATGTCTTATTTGTCCATGCCACCTCACTGCAGACAAGAGGCAAGCCATATCTCCCAAACTTAAACCCTTGGTCTTGCTCACCAGCACCTACCACCCATAACTTCCTCCTGACTCCTGCTATCTGGACCAGTTTTAATGTGCTGCTCAGGTGAGGTTCAGGGCCTGGCCTCCTGAGTGATGCAGCCATTGAGGGAAAGAGCCATGACTACTCTCATGACCCCAGGGCTAGTTCTCCCACCTGCTGCAAGCAGTGAAGAACAAAGGTGAGAGGAGGTATCTCTACCTTGTGCATAACACTGAGCAGGAGACAAGTCACAGATCCAGCTCTTCCACACTCATACCCTCAGAGCTGGTTCACCCACAACTCCCACAATTTGAGACACTTGCCTGAATACTCTAGATGGCTAGAGATAGATCCACTCTCCTGCTTTCACACACCCAGATTAAGCTCTCAGATAATGCCCAGGTGAGGGGTGGGTCCAGTTCTGTACAGCCCACAAACATCAACCTGCCTCAGGGTAGCAGGCCAGATGAGGGACATCTGCCTGGTCTTTGGTGCTAACAGATCACTGCGACTTCAGGGCTATGGACACAGGCATGGCTCGCCAGAACCCCATAATGGTCCCAGCTGCTATTTCTGGCTACTCACGTCAGCTGTTTCTCACTGCTCTGAGTCTCCAGTTCTGTTGGGAGCTGATGTGATGTTCTAGCAGCTGCTTGATATTTAAAATCTCAGTGGAAAGACTGGTCTTACCAGGCTTTCACTGAAGTCAGGCAAGAATTTTCAAGTCCATCTCCTTTTGTTTGTGACAGCAGGTGGGATAGCTTGTCAAAATCACACCTGTTGTTTCACCTCCTTGTAAATTTAACCCATTGTGCTGAGCTGTTTTTATTTTGGTTTAAAAGCAGTCTGAAACAAAGCCAGGCTGCTGGTCGAGTCTAGTCTCTAGAGACTATTGGAAAGATCCCATGTGTTGTGTGTTAGTTTATTAATTTTAATCCTCACTCCCGAATCAAAAACCATTCAACTCTGCTGGTGGGCTCCGGCATAGTTCTACCTCTCTTCATTGCTCTCATTGAGGGAGCAAAACATTTAAAATGAGTGGCTATAATTAAAGGTTAAGGCCTGATCAAGACTACCTGGGTGCAGACATGTCCAGTAATGCCCTGAGGAGAACTCGTCTTACTGCATTCTTTCCCTGCCCTCTAATTATACAGTTGCTAGGAAAACAGTCAGGCCAGAACTGTTTGTAGTCTTGGCTCCTAAAGTGGACCAATCATTTCAAAAGTCAATTTCCTTAATCCAATCATGTAATGCCAAAGCATGCACATCACTGCTTACATTTTTTTCTCTTAAAAACTCTGTACCTCTAGACCTCGGGGCCGCATTCCTCTTCTCTTTCCACAGGAGGTTTGCATCCCGTGTTCGAACATGTATACAATTAAAAAAAAAAAAAACTCAAGTATTTACAGTGGAGTCTATTTATTTCTGGTCTTTTGGGGTTCGTGAACCAGGCAGAACACTCACATCCTTCAGTTTATTTTTCTTCCTCTCCCTCCTCTCTTTCCAGTCTCTCTCCATTTCCCTTCTCCCCCAGATTCACTCCTCCATTTTATTCAGAAAAGGCAAGTCTCCCAGGGATATTAACTAAAAATGACATATCACATTATAATAACACTAGCACATCCACTCATATTAAGGCTAGAAAGGCACCCCAGTAGGAGAAAAAAAGGGCCTAAAAGTAAGCAAAAGAGTCAGAGATAGCCTCTATCTCCACTTTTAGGAGTTCCATAAGCACACCAAGATAAACTGTAATAAAGGTTTGGTTGTGTTTTGTGGATATGTTTTTGTTATAGTTTCAAGTGTGGGATGCAGGAATGCTTTATCCATAGCTGGTAGCAGCCTCCTGATAGGCATGTGATCATTTTCAGCTAATAAACAGCTTCATGAGAGGTGCATGATCTTTCAACAGGAAACTGTCTGGTGCAGGGGATGTGTGTTTTGCCAGCTGACAAACACCCTGGTGTGGAATCTGAGAGGTATAAATAGAGCCCACAAACAGAGAAAGAATACTTTGCTCCACTTTGTATGGCTTTACATAGCTTTGCTTCACTTTGCATCACTTTGCTTTGCTTGGAGACTTTATTAGAGAAAAATATTTCAGAGAGTGCTTTGAGATTGCTGTGGCTGTTGCTGCCCTTGGCTCTGGAGCTCCTGCTGCTGGTTCTAACCCTTCTGCAGCAGAGAGCTGTTGCTGCTGTTTGCTGTTTTGCTGTTTGCTCTTGGCTCTTGTTAGCTGTTTACTGTTTGACTGGACTGCTGGTATCCTGATGACAAAGAGTGGAATAGCCCCAAGGAACTACATCTAAAGAGGTTCACATCCCCCATCCTTCTCCATCCCTATTAATCTTCTTTCTCTCCTATTTAAAGACAGTGTGTTGGAAAGGAGGTAGAGGCCTTTAGGAATCGAATGACCCTAAGCAGATGGAAGTAACTAAAGACAACTACAATCCTCCCCACTCAACTTCTCTCTCTCCTACCTGGTGTTGGGGTGTTGGAAGGTATTGGAGTGGAGAGGAACACCAAATAAAGTAGGTTTAAAGAAGTCAAAGCCTACAGGTGGCGCTGAACATGGGACACCAAAATGTTAAAGTTATTTTTATAAAACTGTTTGTTTCTCAGTTTCTTTCTTAACACAGCTATTACACAAATAATTGAGAATCTTTTATATTATATTAACAATTTTCACCTCACAATCCTCAAAGCTAATTTGGTTTCCTCCCAGCATTCATGGCAGAGATACTTGCACTTTGTAGCTCTCCCACTCCAGCTCCTCTTTTGATGTCTCTCAGACCTCTCTCTTGGCTCAATCCCCTACTTCTTCCTCTAACTCTTCCTGTCTGGCAAGCAGTTCAGCCCTATTCTCTCCCCTTTTCATCAACTGGCTGCAAGCTGCTCTATTGGAATATCAGGGACACTTGGGAACAGTGTTTACATAACGTTGAGACAAGAGATTCTCAGAACAAGTATTGTACCCAGATATGGGGGGTACAGAAATCATCATTTGAATTACACAGTTACTATATGCCTACATCCTACATAATACATATGCAGAGGACCTAAATCAAACTTTTATAGGCTCTCTGATTTTTGGTTCAGTATCTCTGAGCCCTTATGAGCCTTGGTGAGTAGATTTTGTGGGCTGTTTTCTTGTATCATCCTTGACCCTTCTGGCTCCTACAATACCTCCTCCTCTTCCACAGAGTTCTCTGAACTCTGCCTAATGTTTGGCTGTGGATCTCTGTGTCTGTTTCCATCATTTGCTGGATGAGGCCTCTCTGTTGATACTTATGCTAGGCTTCTGTCTACACATACAGTAGAGAATCATTAGGAATCATTTCATTGAGTATTTGTTTTGTTGCTTTCTGGTGTGTTAGTTTTGGTTTTTATTTTTTTCCCCACTCCTGTTTGGTTCTATCCTAGGTCTCTGGTTCCTGGCACTTCTTGTAGTGTTATGTATGGGCTCCCTCTCATGGGTCTCAAGATGGACTAGTCATTGCTTGGCCACTCTCAAAATATCTGCACCATCTTTACACCTGCACATCTTGTAGGCAGTACAAATTGTAGGTCCAAGGTTTTGTGACAGGGCTGATGTCTTAATTCCTCCATGGGAAGCCTTGCCTGGTTACATAAGATGGCCAGTTCATGCTCTATATTGTCCATTGCTAGGAGTCATAGCTAGCGTCTCCCTCAAAGATTCCTGGAAGTTTCCATTGTTCAAGGTTTCTAGCTCATCCCATAGTTACCGCTGTGCCCGAAACCAGTACTGTATCTCTCTCAAACCAGTTCTCTCTCTCTTTCACTCCACCACACCAGCTCCTTCTTAGCTCCAGTCCACCCACAAAATCTATTCTATTTCCACTTCCCAGAGAGATCCATGAGATTTCCCCTTAAGCCCTTCTTGATACTTAGCCTCTCTGGGTCTATGGGTTGTAGCATGATTTTTATGCTATAGCTAATATCTATGAGTGATTATTTTTTCTTTCTGGATCTGGGTTAATTCATTCAAGACGACTTTTTTTTTCTAGTTCCCCTCATTTGCTTGCAAATTTCAGGACTTTTTTGGTTGTTTTGTTTTTAACAGTTGAGCAGTACTCCATTGTGTAAATGTGCCACATTTCTTTATCCATTCTTTGGTTGAGGGACTTCTAGGTTGTTTCTAGTAGCTATTACAAATAAAGCTGCAATGAACATAATTGCACAAGTGTCTTTTTGATAGGATGGAACATCCTTTTAGTATATGTCCAGGAGGGGTATAGCTGGGTCTTGAAGTATATTGATTTCCAATTTAAAGAGAAACTGCCATATTGATTTCTGAAGTGGCTCTTCAAGTTTCCACTCTCACCAACAATGTAGAATGTTCTCCTTGTTCCACATTCTTGCCAGGATGAGCTACCACTTGCAATTTTGATTTTAGCTATCCTGACAGGTGTAAGATGGACTCGCAGAAAGGTTTGCTTTGCATTTCTCTGATTTCTAAGCATGTTGAACATTTCTTTAAGTGCTTTTCAGTCATTTGAGGTTACTCTGTTGCAAATTCTCTGTTTAAATCTATACCTCATTTTTAAATCAGATATATGGTTTCTTTTTTATTCAATTATTTTTATTAATTACAGTTTATTCACTTTGTATCCCCCATGTACCTCCCTTCTTCCCTCCCAATCCTACCCTCCCTCTATCCTACCTGTGTCCCTCTCCCAGTCCACTGATAAGGGAGGTTCTCCTCCTCTTCCCTCTGATCCTAGCCTATCAAGTCTCATCAGGAGTCGCTGCATTGTCCTCCTCTGTGGCCAGGTAAGGCTGCTCTCCCTTCAGGGGGAGGTGATCAAAGAGTAGGCCAATCAGTCCCTGTCAGAGACAGTCCCTGTCCTCATTACGATGGAGGCTACTTGGATACTGAACTGCCATGTGTTACATCTGTGCAGGGGTTCCATGCCATCTCCATGAGTGGTCCTTGGCTGGAATATCAATTTCAGAAAAGACCCCTGTACCCAGACTTTTTGGATCTGTTGCTGTCCTTGTGGAGCTCCTGTTCTCTCTAGGTCTTACTGTCTCCCACTTCTTTCATAAGATTTCCTGCACTCTGCCCATTGGCTATGAGTTTCAACATCTGCCTCAATACCCTGCAGGATAGAGCCTTTCAGAGGGCCTCTGTGGTAGGCTCCTGTCCTGGTCTCTGTTTTCTCCCTCCTCCAATGTACATCCTCTTTGCCTTTCTGAATGGGGATTGAGAATATTAGCCAGAGTCTTCCATTTTGATTAGTTTCCTTAGGTGTATAGGTTTTAGTATGTTTATCCTATGTTATATATCTAATATCCACTTATGAGTGAGTATCTACCCTTTGTGTCTTTCTGTTTCTGGGATACCTCACTCAGGATGATCTTTTCCAGTTCCCACCATTTACCTGCAAATTTCATGATTTCCATGTTTTTTATTGCTGAGTAATATTCCATTGTATAAATGTACCAGAATTTCTGTATCCATTCCTCAACTGAGGGGCATCTGGGCTGTTTCCAGCTTCTGGCTATTACAAATAAAGCTGCTACAAACATGGTTGAGCAGATGTCCTTGTTGTATACAGCACAGGCTCTAAGAGCAACAATCAATAAATGGGACCTCATGAAACTGAAAAGCTTCTGTAAAGCAAAGGACAGTGTCGTCAAAACAAAACAACTGCCTGCAGATTGGGAAAGGATCTTCATCAACCCTATATCTGAAAGAGGGCTAATATCCAGAATATTTAAAGAACTCTCAAAGTTAAACAGCAACAAATCAAGTAATCCAATTAAAAAATGAGGAACAAAGGTAAACAGAGAATTCTCAATAGAAGAATATCAAATGGCAGAGAAACACTTAAGGAAATACTCAATGTCCTTAGTCATCAGGGAAATACAAATCAAAATGACCCTGAGATATCACCTTACACCCATCACAATAGCTAAGATGAATAACTCAAGTGACAACACATGCCGGAGAGGATGTGGAGAAAAAAAAAAAAAAAACCCTCCTCCATTGCTGGTGGGAATGTAAACTTGTACAGCCACTTTGGAAATCAATCTGGTGCTGTATCAGACAATTAGGAACAGTGATTCCTCAAGATCCAGCTATACTACTCCTGGGCATATATCCAAAAGATGCTCAAGCTATCTGGTTTCTTAATGTCTATTTTCTTTAGTATGTTTTTTTATCATTGACTAATTCGCTTTAGATTCTGATTATAGCCCCCTTCCTTCTCTCCTCTTGGCCTCACCTTTCCTCCCTCTTCATTCTATAATCCATTCCCACTCCTCAGAAAAGGTGAGTCCCTCATCAACTTACCCCAGCACATTAAGTTGTTTCAGGACTGAGCATATCCTTTCCTTCAGTGGCCTGGCAGTGCAGCCCTGCCAAGAGAAAGATCAAAAAGCAGACAACATAGTACAGGTCAGAGATAGGCTTCACTACCCTTATCAGGAAACCCACATGAAGACCAGGCTACCAGTTGGACATATATGTATAGAGAGCCTAGGAAAAGACCATGCATGGTCATTGGCTGGTGCCGGAGCCAGCCGGGCAGAGTCAAATGGTTCTTGAGTTGGAAGTGAGGATTAAAATTAATAAAATAAACACATAGCACACAGGAAACTTTTTAAAGGTCCAGACTCGATAGCCACAGCAAAAGGCAGGCTGTTGCAGCAAGCAGTGCCAGCAGCCAGTCTCAAGACTCTGCCTCCTCCTCTGCCTCCAGCCTTTTGACCACTTTATTTTTTGAGGAGTTACTTTTAGCCAGTAAAACATCTCAGAAAAATAGGTTAATTTGCACAAGGAACCTGAGGAAGAGGTGTAACCCTCACAAGCTATCCAACCTGTTGTCACAAACAAAAGGAGATGGACTTACAAGTTCTCCTCTGCCATTAGTAAAGGCCTCCTAAAAGCCATCTCGGCCGAGATTTAAATATCAAAGCAGGCCGCTGAGACACAGCTCCTGACAGGCTGGTGCTTCAGTTTCCACAAGAACCCTCTGTCAGACATAGTTGGTGAAGATCTTTTTTCATTCTGTGGGATGCCATTTTGTACTATTGATGATTTCCTTTATACAAGATTTTCATTTTTACAGGATCCCATTTATTAGCCCTATGTCACATGTACAGTCTTAAATACACATATTCCCAATGTGAATGATAAATTTCCTTAGTTGAAAAATATTCAAATCTTAAATGATAAATTATCTAGGAAGGTGATGGGATTTGTTTTGGTTTTTGTTTTCTTCAAGACAAGGTTTATCTGTGTAGCCTTGGCTATCCTAGACTTGCTTTGTAGACCAAGCTGGCCTCAAACTCACAGAGATTCACCTGCCTCTACCTCTTTGAGCCCTGGAATTACAGACATGCACCAGGCTGGTAATGCAAATTCTTTAGGTCTTTATTAGTCAAGTTTCTCTAGAGTAGCAGACGTTATAGAATGACACTCTATATTTAGAAAGGGGATTTATTAGAACAATTTATAGGCTATTGTTCAGCTAACTAAACAATAGCTGGTTGTGAATGAGAAATCCAAGAATCCAATAATTGCTCAGTTTATTAAGCTGGATATCTCAGCTGTTTTTCAGAATATGCTGGAATTCTAAAGATGGAGGTACTAATTAATGCCAGTGAAGGAATAAGCTTATCAGACAAGCAAAATGGCAAAGAGCAAAAGCTTCCTTTTACCATGTCCTTAAATAGCCTTACAGAAGAAGGTGTGGCCCAGATTAAAGATGAATCTTCCTGACTCAAAGTCCAGATTAAAGGATTGTCTTTTCCCAGTTTGAGCAATCTGGATTAATGGCATATCTTTGTACTCAAAGATCTAGATTAAAAGTAAATCTTATTTCAAATTAAAGAAAAATCCTTCATAGATATGCCCTTTTTTTGGTTTTCGTTCCAGATTTAGTCATGTTGACAACTAAGAATAGCCAACTCAAGGTGATTGGGGTTTAATATTCAGAAGTAATTAAAGTTCATGACTCCAGTGAGCAAATGTAAAAAAAGGAATGTCAGGATCCAAGATGGAGGTGACCAGCGTGTACTGTATCTGAGGGGCACAGGATCCAAAACTCTGAAATTGTTGAGTGGAGGTACAGCTGAAGCTTGACATTGAGGCTTCCTTGGTGAGAGGGGAGAACCTATGAGCTGAGACCTTTTGGATCCAGGTCACTTGTGGACATTTCTGGGGACCGAGAGTGGCAAATATTCAACCCCTGTACTTCCCCTTGACCAGGCTCCATCTTCCCTCCTTGGCAAAGACAGCCCGCAGTACCCACTGCTCAGTAATTGAGACAGCAGAAGCAGGCAGCAACAGGTGGCTGTACAGGCCTCCCAGGTCCACAGGCAGCTGTACAGGTTTCTCAGGGAGGCTATGTAGGCCTCCCATCGGGTCCCAAACCAGCCTCCCAGTTCTCCAGGCAGCTGTACAGGGTTCCCAGGGCCTCTCAGCAGGCAGCTGTAGCAGCCTCCCAGGTCTACAGTGGTGGCTGCAGGGTGGTAGCTAACCCTAACAGGAGCCTCCACGCTCCATGACTGAGACAATAGTAGTGGCCACCCCAAGTAAGGGTCTCCCTGCCCGATGGACAAAAGGGAAACCACTGAGATGATGGATCTCCTACACTCTCATTTATCCCTGTGGGCCCAAATCTGAGAATAAAGAACAAGGGCACCCCTGTGCTTTCCAATTAGGCCTGATAGTGAGTGAGTGTGAATACATCAGAGCCCCAGATCCAGAGCCCCTCTTATATTTATGGTTGTGAGCCTAGCCTTTAATGGCTGAGCTATCCCTCCAGCCCACCAGGGTACCTCTACACTAGCACCAGACACTAGATCCCTCCCACCCACACACCTAATGTGGGCAACATAGGGATTCTTGGGATAGTGTTCTCAACATTGAAGTACCTCTTCTGTGAGTCTACCAGTGAAGCCCAGGCAAACAATTCCTGGCTCCCAGACAGAACTGAAAAACAAGAATACAATAGACCAGGCCTGTAGGCCACTGAGGTATTCAGGGAACCAGTGCATGCACATTGCCCCCACAAACAACAGAAGCACCCACACCCCTCCTGTGCTTAAACCCCACATTCCAGGCATTTACAAACTTTAGCACCTATCCTTCAAGGCACACATCCATGCACATGCCGGCACTTGCTTGCCAGCAGTTGTTCACCAGTGCCTTTGAGTTTCGTTTCCTCCCTTAGTACAGCTAAAACAACAACACACACTCTCAAAGCAGTGGACCCCTGATGAACACTACAGACACCAGAGAAAGACAGACCCAGTCTGAAATACAGACTCCAGGAACAAACAGCGAATGTTGTGGATAAGCATATGGCTAGAGGTCTGTGTAGGAATACATCCAAAAAAATCAGCACATCATGTCTTCACAAGCAATCCCCAAAATCAATGGATATTTTAATTCATCAGAAACACAGGAAAATTAGTTTAAAGTTATGCTTATCCAGTTATGGTTGTGACATATAAAAAGGAAATGAACAAGTCTCTCAAAGAAATAGCCACACAAATGGAGGCAAAAAGGAGGAAATAAACAAAGCTTTCAAGAAATACAGGTAACTACAGCCAAAACACTAGAAGCACAAGAAAGGCACAATTAGTGGCATATAGAGAGGAAACAAAACAAAAAATAGAGAAATAGAGGCCATCATGGAAAGACAGGAATCAACATTCAAACAGATGAAGGAAATGGTGTAAGACATGAAAATCGAATTAGAGTCAATAAAGAAAAAACAAAACAAAACAAAACAAAACAAAACAAAAAAAAACAGAAAAATCCTTGGAGCTGGACAACATGGAGAAAAGATCAGGAACCACAAAGGTAAGTATCACCAATAGAATACAAGAGATAGAAGAGATAATCTCTGGTACTGAAGATGCACTTGCAGAAATTGATACATATCTCAGAAAAAGTTAAATCAGAAAAGTTCCAAACACAAAACATCCAAGAAATCAAGGATGCCAGGAAAAGATGAAATCTAAGAATAATAGGACTAGAAGAAAAATAAGATTCCAGGCTCCAAGGTCCAGAAAATAGTTTCAAGAAAATCATAGAAGAAATTTTTCCCAACTTGAAGAAAGAGAAATTCATAAACATACAAGAGGCCTACAGAACAACAAATAGAATAGACCAGAATCACATAATAGTCAAAACCCTAAATCTACAGAATAAAAAAAATATTAAAAACAGCAAGGGGAAAAGGCCAAGTAACATATAAAGGTAGACCTATCAGAATCACACCTGACTCCTCAAGAGAAACTATGAAAAGCCTTGGCAGGTGTCATACAGACTCGAAAAGCCCACAGATGCCAACCCACACTACTATATCCAGCAAAACTTTCAATCACCATAGATGGAGAAAACAAAATATTCCATGACAAAACTAAACTTAAACAATATCTACACAGCAACCCA